>JAGTTF010001263.1:0-13265 GCA_019095985.1 Streblospio benedicti | reverse complement strand
AACGACTTAATATTTAGAGATGCGCAATCACCCAATGCGTACAGAATGTTCCCCACACCACTGCTACATTCAGTTTCCCTGCAAGTGTGAGTTTTATGGCCGCAATCACACTGAACGAGCTCCAGGGAGTTTGCTGAGCTACGAAGTCACTGGTATGTACGACTTTCAGTTTCTATCATAAATTATGCCAACCAAAACAGGGCAATTCAGCAATGTGGTCCAACCACCACGTTCAATTTTAGTCAAGTTGAGAGTGTATAAAAGAAGTTTAGTTTGATATGGAACAGAGTGTTATTGTCACTTGTTCAATGTTCTTTTACTTTATTCTTGATATCTGGTAGCAGGGAGTCACCTGTAATTCCCTAACACTGAGCTTATTTTTTATCCCACCGGGACTGGGATCCAGCACTTAGCCAGGAAGCTGCGTATAGAGAGCTTAAGTGGATCAATCACATCCGCTAAATATGGATTTAAATTTACTGTGATTAGACTTGTAAATAATTTCCACCTTTGACTAAGTAAATAGTTAAATTCTTCTCGTTGTGTTTTCTTACTATCTGGCTTTGGGGGATTTTCTGAGGTGTACTCAGAAGGGAGTTGAAAACTGATCAATAGAGCAAGACTATAGGATAAGGCCTTCCCAAGCCCACCAATTTAATTATGTAGTGAGACGCCTACAGATAATTATGGTAAGGGTAGTTCAGTTCTGCGTACCCCTGTAATTTTTAATAGAACTATGAGAGTGTTTTTATTAGTTTGAGTAAACTGACACTGTATACTGTTTAAAATATTTATTTCTACTCTAAAGCACCCAATCACACAGTTTCCACCAAGTTCACACACAATAGGAGACAAAGCTGGTATCTGACTTAGCTTATATTTAAACCTGCACTGCGCAGCATATAAAACTCAAGTTAGGAGACAAGTTTACGAAATACTATTAAAATTGCACTTTAGAAAAATAAACTTAAGATATTTGACTTCTACACATAAATTTCACTGAGACTCAATACAGGAGATGGAGTGAGTGAAACAGATTGGCTTGATTCTTCCCGTGTACTTATTTAAACAATTACCCCTGAACTTGCTGAGGTCACACGCGGTTATAAAAATATTATACTTCAAGAGTAACTAAACGGCGATGTCGATAATAAATAGAAATGCGCTTCCACGCAGCTAATGACCGGAACAAGAATATGTGTCCCGTCTATACAAATTTTTGATATGATTACCCTAGATTGAATTACTAAAGTAAATTTAGAACTGTCCGTTTCATAAAAACTAAGGGTGAACAATTCGCTCATTAACAAAATTAGCTCATTCAAATATGGCGACTTCTCGTCACACGCTTTTAAGGAGATAATTTATGTCACTATATAATCAGTGAAATATTCCCTATGTCGGAATACCTAACACTTCTTTGTATGACCAAACAACCTGAATATAGAAAATGCACTTCTTCCAAATTACAGTTTTAAATGTTACCTTGTTCAGCATGATGGTTTATTGTTCTTCTTTAATCATACAAGCTTTGGACATCATACAAATATACTTCAGATGTAACAATTCATACTCAGACGTAAATCTATAAAGAACGAAATAAAATGACAGTTACCAGATTGTCATCAATCAAAACGCTGAGAATACAGCGCCAAATGCTTGAATATCATTCACAATTCTAAGGGAACTATCATTAAATTACTATTCTCTAATAAAGAAGTGTATGTACCTTCATTCCCGAGTAAAATAGTATATCCATTCCCATTCAAACATACTTTTTAAGGAACAAAACTTCACATTGTCAACAATAACAAATACCAAGAAAAATGGCGACCGTACCAACTGCTCCCCTAGTGGGCGCGTCACAAACTAATCTACGGTGGTCACAAGCGACCGCTACATGGCTCCCCTGAATTCCATATGATTGGGATTCACAAAAAAGTACCATTTATCAGAGAACAATCTTGCTAGAACATTTGAAACTTCTTTGTCAATTACACTGTAGTCTGTCTAGATCAATTAACATTCGACAAATAATATTAATCATTAATTGTAAAGACAGTTAAGATTATCCCTAACAATAATAAACTAACAATAATAACTCTCATTCAATATTACATTATAATTTCAGTAGCTTAAGCTCAACACATGTCAACTTGGATTTTTTTTTTTTTTTTTTTTTTTTTTTTTTTTTTTTTTTTAACTTAATTAATGTTCAACTTAATTAATGTTCAACTCATTAATGTTTAACTTAATTAATGTTCAAAGGTTTAACATATGCAAATAACCTTTTGTACAATAATACATTGTAATTCAAGTTCAAGAATTTTATCTTTACACATGAATTTAAAATTCAAACTAATTCTAGACGTTTCAATTCATGCAATCTCTAAATCATTTTAACATTGAATATGATATGAATATCCAATTAAGGCTCCTCGTCGGGTTTCCCTGGTCGGTAGAGTAAAATGAGTTTGGTGACTGGTCTGTCTAATTGTGTAGTAGCTGTTTTTACTCTCACTTTTCTTATCAATCCATCACTACTAGGGAAAGTCTCAATGATACGACCATATGGCCACTTATTCCTTGAGAGATTTTCTTCTGACAATAACACTATATCACCTTCCTGTAGATCATTCCTTTTTCTGTGCCACTTCTGCCTTGTTTGCAGGGATGGCAGATATTCACTTCTCCATTTGGTCCAGAACTGATTGGACAAATATTGCACACGACGCCAACGTCTCTTACAGTACATATCCTCTTTGACAAATTTCCCTGGAAGAGGAAGAACCACCTTTGATTTGAGTGTGAGCAGCTGCATAGGACTTAGTGGTCCATCTACTGTATCAACTGCTGTGATTGGTCTGCAATTTACAACACATTCTGCTTCTGTCATAAAAGTTGCTAATGACTCATCATCCAATATTCTGGAGTTTTTAGACATAATTCCTGATAGTACATTTCTTACAGAGCGAATCATTCTCTCCCAGGTGCCGCCCATGTGACTGGCATGAGGCACATTCATCTTAAAGTTAATCCAGTCACAATTATCTTCAGCTAAGACTCTCTTTATTTTATCATCATCCATTTCTTGCAAAGCTGCTTTTAGTTCTCCCTTTGCTCCAATAAAATTACTACCTCTATCACATCTTAACATTCTAATGGGTCCACGTCTGCACACAAAACGACGATATGCATTGAGAAATGAGGTAGTGTCCATTGTTTGAGCAACTTCGATGTGAATTGCACGCGATGACATACAGGTAAACAGAACTCCCCATCTTTTCTTCTCACTACGTCCAACTGTTACATAAAATGGTCCGAACAGATCTACACCACATGATGTAAATGGTGGAGATTCACACAATCGATCAGCTGGAAGTGGAGCCATCTTTTGTTGTTGAGCAATTCCACGCAACCTTTTACATGTCACACATTTATTAATTACTGATGATACTCTTGACTTTGCTCCAACTATCCAAAAGCCATTATTTCTTATTTCACTTAATGTCCCATTTCTTCCAGTATGGTGTGTCTTGTCGTGATAATAGTGAATAATAAGATCGGTGATATGTCCATGTTTTGGTAAAATGATTGGGTGTCTTTCTTGTAGTGACAAATTTGACATTGATACTCTCCCTCCTACCCTTATCACTCCATCTTCATCTAAAAAAGGGTCAAGAGGCAATAAATTACTTCGATATTTTATTTCTGGTTTGCATTTATCAGACATTGACTGTTTTTCTTCTGGATGGTTTTGCTTTGATAGAATCTTAATTTCTTCTTCAAAGGATTTCTTTTGTAGGTCTTTTATTATCAATTTCTCTGCTTCTTGAAGCTCTTGTACACTGGGTGGTTGGTATATATCCGGTTGTTTCCTTTGATTGACTTGATTGCTTTCTCTTCCTTTGTATTTCAACTGAAGTCTCAGACACAATGCTATGGCTCTTCTGGCTTGTTGCCATCTGGAGAATCTTTCAAGTCTGTTTAATATACTGAATTCAACTTTCGCATCTACTCTATGGACTTGGACTTTTCTGACTTCAGGATCGGTTTCATCAATCATACATATATTCGGTTGACAGTCATATGGTTCTGTTGTAGAGAGTAATGGAGGACCTTTCCACCAGCATTCATTGGTCATTAGTTCTTGAACTTTAGCTCCCCTTGAGGTTAAATCAGCTGGGTTTGTTTTTGTATCGATGTAATGCCACTGGCTTGGCTGTGAAAAGCTTCTAATTCTTTCTATACGATTAGCAACAAACATGTGAAAACGTTTAGACTCGTTTGCTATGTAGCCTAGAACCACTTTACTATCACACCAGAAGACATGTTTGATATTTTCATAATTCATTTCTTTTTCCAGGAATGAAGCAACTTTCACGGATAGGACAGCAGCCATTAATTCTAGACGAGGCACAGTAACTGGTTTCATCGGGGCAACCTTTGACTTTGACATGACAAGTGACACGAGTACTGAATCATCTACATCCACTAATCTTATGTAGGAGCACTGGCCATAACCTTTCAAACTAGCATCACTGAAATGGTGCATTTCAACTGTTTTTATTTCACCCAGTCCTCTTTTGAAACATCGATCAACTTTCAATTCATTTAAACCATTGAGATCTTTTATCCACTTCCTCCAATCAGACTCAATATCATCATAAACGCCATCATCCCAAGAGAGTCCTTCTGTACATACTGAGCGCAATATGAATCGCCCTGAGAGCAATACTGGTGATATAAGACCAAGGGGGTCAAACAACGAGGATACAGAAGACAGTATGACACGTTTGGTGATCTTGTTATGAGTTTTTGATGTCAAATAACTGAATTTAAAAACATCGTCTTCAACATGCCATTCAATTCCTAGAGTTTTTGACATAGGTAGTGAATCATGAGCAAGATCTAATTTCTGGAATTCTTGAGCTCTTTGTTCATTTGGCACACATTGTAGTACTTCCCTTTCAGAACATGAGAACTTGTGCAACTTGAATCCACCTTTAGCACACATTTCTAAGCTATTCTGTACAAGTTGTTTTGCTTCATCAATTTCAGCAACTGAAGTTAAGCCGTCGTCAACGTAGAACCCATTCTTGATGAAATTAGCAGTTGATGATCCATATTCATTTTCATATTTATCTGCTACATTTTTCAGAACAAAATTAACACACCCAGGAGATGACGTTGCTCCGAATAAATGTACAGTCATGCGGTAATCAACAGGTGGACGACTCAGATCATTACTTTCAAACCACAAGAATCTAAAGTAGTCTCTGTGAATTTCTGGCACTTTAACTTGGTGGAACATATTCTGAATATCACATGCTATTGCTATTTTTTCTTGTCGGAACCGGCACAACACACCAACTAGATTGTTTGTCAAATCTGGACCCGATAATAGACAATCATTCAGGGCTTGTCCTTTATACTTTGCACTGCAATCATACACTATTCTGATTTTTCCAGGTTTCTTGTCATTGTAAACACCGTGATGTGGAATATACCAGCTGTTTCCATTGTTATCATTTCTTTGAACACGTTCAGCGAATCCACCTTCAATGACATTGTTCATAGAGACAATATAATCTTTTTTGAGACTATCACTTTGATTGAACTTGCGTTGTATACCTTCAAGTCTTTTTTCAGCATAGAATCTATTGTTTGGTAGAACTGGAGGTTTGTCCTTTTTGAAGGGCAATGGTACTTGGAAGTGATTGTCATCTAATTGTTGTATGCCATTATTCATTATTTTCAAGAACATTTTATCTTCATATGACATTTTCATTTCAGTACTGTCATTACCACAATTCAATTCATAATCAAACATTCTGCCCAGATCACATGGAGGTAATTCAATAGCACTTGTACGAAAGGCAAAATGTGATTGTTCATATGCATTATCATTATCATTGTAACCACCAGTAATTCCCCATCCAAGATTGGTTTTAACAGCGAAGGGTTCATTATCTTTTCCAACTCTGACATCTTTTGGCACCAGTGCGGCTGAGCAATTAAACCCAATCAATAATCCTATGGATAATTTATCATCAAACTCACTTAGTTCTTCAGCAACATCGTATAAGTGTGGCCATCTTTTTATTTCATTGGGATTTGGAATCAAGGATGAGCTGGCAGGAATATACTCTCTTGTGTAGACTTGGGGCATAGCAATTTCTTTCACATCTTTCACTCCACGGACTACGAGACCATTTACTACACAGCTTGACACTACTTCTTTCCTCAGCATTGTTGTTAGCTTTAGATCAACATCTAATTTTGGTGCATTTAATTCGTTAATGACATCATCAGATATAAAGCATGAGTTTGATTGATTGTCTAGCATAGCATATGTTTCTACTTCCTTACATGGTGAGTCAACATGATGTAATATTACCTTGACAATAGGCGAATGCAGTGGATTTGCTTTGTTCTCAGTTGTAACATCAACCCTATGGGACTCGGCACTGTGTTCTTGACTCAAATTATCTGGTACATGGTTTTGAGTACTAGTGCCTTCATTTGATGGAAGATTGTAATATATCAATGGTTTCCCCTTTCGCTTACAATCTGCTTTCATATGTCCTTTTCTGAAACAACCGAAACACATTCCATTTACGCTAGCATGATGACGTCTTTCATTTAAAGGGAGAGCAAGGAATTGGTTACATTTCTGAATCCAATGGTCACCTTTACAAAGTGTACATCTTGGTTTTATTTCACCCTTTTCATTATTTGTAATTCCTGCATCAGTTCTATGTACAATTGATGATACCTTCTGTTGACTGACAGCTCTCTTATTATCGTCTTTTGCACTGAAGTTATGACTTAGGTGGCTTGGCCCACATGCTACTCTTGCTTCATCTGACACAAATTTACAGAATACATTAAATGATGGATAACTGCCTATTTCATCACTTTGTAGGTCAGGACTGTAACCAACTTGATACAAATGTTTATCAACAATACGACTCCAGCGATCACGTATATACTGTGGTAACTTCCTCAATATAGCCTTGTTTTCATCTGCGCTGTTTAAACTTTCTAGGTAGTGTAGAGAACCCATAGCGCTATTAATCTGCCACAAGAAATCAGACAACTTTTGCATGCCATTTCCATCACCTTGTTTTATGTAAGGCCAATTTCTCAGTTTCTCTCTAAATGACTCAGCTGTTTTGAACTTATCCCCAAAACGCTTCTGTAGGTGTCTCTTGGCATCTAGGTAGGCATATTCTGTGTTTTGGAGAAAATATCCTTTGATTGAGTCACGTGCAGCACCAGCAGTATATTTTGACAAAAAATACAGCCTCTCAGAAGATGAAGTTGTATTATTTTCAATCAGGCTTTCAAATGCTTTTAGCCAGAGCGGAAATTCCAACATATTGCCTGTAAATACATCTGGTTCAAGCTTAGGGAGATTCAATCTGTTGAACATGCTCAAGGTTGTTTCAAGTGGTGTACTTTGATTTACTGGTGCCATGTTTGGGGCTTGGTATGAATGCCAGTTGTTTTGCCATGGTTGTACATTTGCGTCATTAGGGGCAGGGTACACAGACGCATTGTTTTGATATGGATGCCGAGGCATGTTGCTAAATCCATGATGCATTGGTTTCTGCTTGACACAAGGATCAGCAGGTAAATTGTTTTCACTTGAATACACAGGGAGGTTAATTCCTTGCTTGTTGTTGGGAGTTGACTGAAACTGGGGCTGGCTTACAGGCATACCTGATTCTGGAAATGACTTTATTCCAGGTTGTGAGTGCGATTGACTATGATACATTTCACTATGAAACATTTCAGGCTCAATGGAATTCATTTTAGCTTCATTTGTTTGCATTCTAGGTTCATTTAATACCACAACATTATCACTTTCTGTTATGTATTTACTTGAGTTCCTATCATTTCTGCTCATTTCAACATTATTTATCATTTCATTACAACCTTTCGGTTCATTATGTTGAGATTCACTGACACTATTGAGCAGGCTACGAATCTTTTCTTCAGTTTCACTTATCTCGAGTTGGGTCTGTAGGATTGCGCTTTCAATTTTTAACTTTTCCAACTTACAGTCTTTTTCTTTGCGCATCCTCATTAATTCCGCCATTTTCTCTGTAGGTTTCACTGTACGACCGTATCGAGAGGTCGCCATGTTGAGTTCAATGTGTCAATTCCAATCGATCAAGTCGGTGAAGATTTACTGTACTGAATTCAAACGCAGTTTTATTCAGCATGATGGTTTATTGTTCTTCTTTAATCATACAAGCTTTGGACATCATACAAATATACTTCAGATGTAACAATTCATACTCAGACGTAAATCTATAAAGAACAAAATAAAATGACAGTTACCAGATTGTCATCAATCAAAACGCTGAGAATACAGCGCCAAATGCTTGAATATCATTCACAATTCTAAAGGAACTATCATTAAATTACTATTCTCTAATAAAGAAGTGTATGTACCTTCATTCCCGAGTAAAATAGTATATCCATTCCCATTCAAACATACTTTTTAAGGAACAAAACTTCACATTGTCAACAATAACAAATACCTCCATGTGATAAAGATATAATATCATTTTTTGAACGTTTAACATCTTCACTAAATTATTATTTGGTTGAAAATGGGTATCATAAAAAAAACAACACAAATTAGACTTAGTTGTATGCAGGCCCATAGCTGTTCCAGAGGAGACGGTCGCCTCTTAAACTTTGACTTTGACAGATTTCGCCTACTTACTTTTTTTTTCAAAATAGCTACAGCAGTTTTTAATAATAAATCATTAATTTAAATGTAATTTAGGGTTTTTCTAGTATAAAAAAATCAAACCATTGTTATTGTATCATCCATGATTAGTTATCTTGGAAAACATTGTATTTTATTCTAATTGTTTCAAACATAATGCCCACTGCAAATGAATCGTTGTGCTTGGTGTGGACATTATTATTATTTTCATACATTAGCAAATTTAATTTGTTCATGTTAAAAATTTGTTAATTTTATACGAAAAAACCCAATTTTACTGCATATTTATCGATGGCGGAGAGCGCCGACAGCGATGTTGACCTGAAATGAGCAAATTTCACTTTTAAGTTCTGGCTATGGGCCTGTAATGTATGTTGCAATGAACTAGGAATAATTGATCTGTTGTCACAAAATTCATGTTAATGCATAGCATGCATATATTAAGGGACCCAGTGTACTTTAAAACTTGAAATCCAGAATAGCTTTCCATGCACTTAGCTCTACAAGGACAGTGCCTTGGAATTCTTGAACTTATAAAGATTGGCAACGTGATTTAGAAGAATCTGGTCTCTTAGATACTTTTAAGGGGAGAAAGGGTGACCATTCCAAATCCCTCAATCCTACGAGTGTGTTGTTAGTGTCAGCCTAAGAGACAGGATCCAAAGATATCCCAACCAAATAGTCCACAAGTTTACTAAATTGACAACATTACATGTATGTGGATATTATGTGTAAATCAGTAACAAATAAAGCAAAAATCATTTATTCCTCATCTCATAATACATCAGTGGTGCAAATCTGTCATAAAATTATTACTCGATCAAATAAGAATTGTCATTGCTTATTATCATCTAGACAAGGGCACAGGTTTAACATGGTAAAATCTTCAAAGGGAATATTGCAGAAAAAATACGATGATTAATATTTACTGCAGTCAATAGCAGTCAAAAAGACAACATACGGATCGTGCAGTGTGCAATTAGCATAAATTCAAGTTATTCTTGTCAGGTATGAATAATGCAGAAAATGTCAATAGTAGTATGATAATGCAGAGTCCAAATTTGTTTGTATCTTAATTCTTGGGAATGTATACTTTATAAAACTTTATAAAGATCGTACGCAATTGTACATAATTACTAAATCACAACGATATATCTGATACATCACAGTATTGAGCTTTTATCCTATTCCTCAGTAGCAAAGTGACAACCTTATCATCTGTATAATTTGTATTAAATAATCTTATAAAATTCAAATCACTGAAACAATTTCAAAATATTTCACATATTGTGATGATGAAAATGCTGAGTCAGATTAGACTCATAGGCACCGCCCGGAAGTCTCACACTTCCATGCTCCGCCTCACCGCCTACACACACACCAGTGTCATACGAGTCTACTAGACCTCAACCTGCTCTTGCTAGTCTACTGAGCTAGACGAGCACGGATATATAAACTGGAACTCAATGTAACAAGACAGTCAATAAACAGGATACAAACTGCTCACTGGTTCTGTTATTACTTCTCACCACGCATGTGTCTAAACCACACATGACATAAGTGGTGGAGATGTTCTAATTTTGAACCCTTTACACCCCCCCGCCCCCCATGCATAGACCAGGATAGCAAGGATAGACCACCCCAGGTAAACTCCCCCCCCAGCCCCCACCATGAATCACCCATAGACCGAATTCCACCCCGCCTCCAGCCCCGACCGCCCATGCATATGCCAAATTCCCCCCAATTAATCTCTCCCTCTCCAGCCCCGACCTCACCGTGCATTGACCGAATTCAAACCCCATGATTACGCCTCCCTCAGCCCGACCTCCCATGAATAGGCCGACTTCCCCCCCCAAGACCACTTATAGCCAATTCCTCCAACCAGCCCCACCTCCCCCATATGTTTATCTACACGCCATAGTGGAGTTTTCCACCTTCGCATCCCAATCCCCCGATGATACAATCACCGAGGACACACTAGATCCCGTGCAAAACGAATTCAACATGTGTTCCCTCCGAACTCTCTAAACCCACTGCCCGTCAACGCCCCAATCAGTCTATTTTGCCCGCTCACTCTCCCGCCACCAAACGTCACCAGCGGCCCCTCCCACTCACCAATCACAGTACAGGACCGCTAAGACCCGCCCCCCAACGCGGCGGTCAGTCTATTTTGCGCCACTCCTCTCCGCCACCAAATATGCCAGACTTCCCACTGACCAATAACGCAGTACAGGACCGCTAAGTCCCGCCCGATGATGCTTATTAGCTTAGCGCCCGTACATGTATATAGATTTCCCTTGCTGTGTATATATCTGATTCCAACTAGGTTCCCTCCACATAAGTTTAAATGTTACCTTATGCTCAGATACAAATATCCCTTTACCTATGCTCCCGCCATCAATAATATTAGATTGAAATGTGAAAGCAATGTCGGCCTGCAAGTCCACAATCTTGATAAGAAATAGGACTATTAATACTAATTAGACACTACCAAACTAGTTAATCTGGGCTGTGCCGGCTCTGTACCATGCTATTATGATGGAAAACAGGTCCATCACGGTTCCCCAACGAGGTTCCTGGTGTTTAGCTTATCGTCGAAGTCATAATAAGTTTGGATGCAACCCCAGTCACATGATTTTTTTGGAGTGTCCCATATCTGTACACACGTATTCACCATTAAACATACCATGAACAGCCATGAGGCGACCGTGACCGATCGCCCGTGACATCATATCTATGAATACAATCACTGCCCCTCCCGGCGTCAGTATGACGTCACAGCTAGCAGGCCACGCTGCAAATGCAATTCGCGGTAAGATGTTTATAAATAGATACTTCCGGGAACAGCCACCTCAAATTCCACCAATCTACCCACCCAGCTACGTGTCAGTCATGTGAATAACTTCCTCTCATGTTACGCCCATCTGTTGATGCCAGCGTGACTCGATCTTGATTTCCGCATAGCGGGATGTCACGTTTTTCAACGCCTCAAGGCCAAACAGTCTCAGCCAGCATTAACCTCCTGCTGTTTATTAATCATTAATCCCTCAAGTGTTCGCCAAATCTTACACACAATAATTTAATAGGTTATGGCTTGTTAAGTGATTTATCCATTTAGTTTACATTAAATAGTATGCCATAATTATGGTGATCAACATTTTATAATTTACTCCAGTTAATTCGTCGGGAATTCTCTCTTAAAACTTAGGTTTTAATCGATACCATTCATATGGTGATGGTAAATGTAATTGTGGGCTAGTTACATTCCATTGAGCAAGATGAATTAGCTGTAATTCCATAGGCAATAACCCAAATTGTGTACATGTTTGTCAATTACAAATGTTACGCAAAACCAGTCTCATTGAGTTAATAACGTGGTTTAGTTCAATAGCCCATTTTGCATTGAATCTATTTGTTTTCTGCGTTATGTGGTAGTAATCTCTGCCTAATTAACAGAATTATGTGTAATTTGTAGTGTATGTATGGTTCTTTGTGCTCAACTGACAGTAGATGGGGCCCTGCTGTTGTGTGCCATTGTTGCAGTGCAAGCCTTACAACTTCAAACATAATTTTCTGTTGTTTTGCATGATATTGGTTTAGTTACCAATGCTCTTGGTAGATTAATTACATCTAAAAATGGAATGTTTACTTAGAGTGATCGAACTACGTTTTGCTGGAAATTGCTTCATTCTTTGCTACATACCGTAAACATCATATTCCATACATTGTAATGACAATGTTATCACGCCCGTGAACGATTGTTTGCTGTATAATGTGAACCTGGATATCTTTAAACACTAGGGAATGCCCGTGCACGATATTCAATCTTTGCCCTGGCATCTCATGAGCCATACTCCCTGTCACATAGGCATTCCATGGATTAACCCCTGCCCGCCTTACAATAACAGTCTATTCGTCCACGCCACCCATATGTTATCATATGATCCCCGCCCATCTCATTTATCAATCAGCCACGTGCCAAATCCGATCAAATAACCAAGGATTAATAGCCAAATCGACTGACACATCGTCAAGGAGACTGCACAACAACTCTTTGTTATTTGAAGGAAATCCATAGCTTAATGCATGTTTCCCAATATTATTGTAACAGTTTCCAACACCATTGCATGCTTTATGTAATTGTAACATATTTTGTGATTAATTTTGACAGTTTACATGATTATGTTAGCCTTACAATTCGTTTATTTTTGATTGTTAAAACAAGTTATTCTACCACATGCTTTATTTTGATTGTCAAAATATATTCAATAATTTACTCATGATTGTTAACGAACCTCACCAATGCATGCTTAATGTGATTGTATTGTTTGTATAGAAAGATAATTTATTATATGTTTAATGTATAAACATGATTTTAGATAATGTAGAGTTCAATATCATTGTATTAGCCAACAAACAACTGTATGCTGTGTATATGTATGAATTTTGACTTACACGCTATGTATATTACAGCTACGATTAGATACATGTTATAATCACAATTATGTTACCATAG
>JAGTTF010001261.1:0-12326 GCA_019095985.1 Streblospio benedicti | reverse complement strand
ATGTAATTAAAACAAATAAGTCAAATATAAAGTTTAAATTGAATACAATGGTCTAATTGTCAGCTTTTGGATTTCATGCAGAGGTACATTATCTACACATAAAATCAGGAAGTGGTGAGTGTATGGATATTACCACATCAATTTTATGCCCTCTAAAGAAAAATGTACAAATGTAGATTTAGATGACACATCATTTATTGGGGTTTGAGCAAAAGCGTTATATCCATTATTTACCTTTTCATTCATATTATTAGATTTCTCTTCAAAGCCCCATTCAAAAGAGATGTTCAGAATATCACATCCACCGTTGTATTTGGCTTTGATCCATGTTGATTATTGTACTTACTTGAGGTGGATCATTTGGTGCTGCTCCTCGTGACCTTCTGGCTGAACTCCCGCTGTAAATATACAATATCATATTGTATTTTAAAATCTTAAAACCCAGGTTTTACATGGAGTCAATATTCTCTATAATTGGGATGACATTGGGCTCTGACCGACAGAGCATCTATTCCGATGTTATTATTCACTTCACAAGGTTTTGAAAATTGAGATATAGTAACACTGGATATATGTATTATGTACAGTGCAAAAGAGATTCCTGTAAACTGAGGCAGCACAGCACACAGGGGCGGATCCAGCATTTTGAGTTAGTGGGGGGGGGGCGCAATTGTGACGAGGGTTCTGACAGCTACAGTGCATATGATGTTTTAGAGGTGTCTAGAGGGGTGCTCACTAACAATGAAAAGAAACAATTCATCTACTATAATATATTTACTAATAAACTATCTATTCATATCTAACAATGAACAACTTGATCTGATTTATACATCTTAACTATTTAACAATTGCTTCTATACAAGCATATTTGTTTGGCCACTGAACATGGGGGTTCATTATTTGAGTGGGGGCCCAGCACGGAATATAATGGGGGGGGCCTTAAAAAAAATTTGATGTATAATGAGGGGGGGAATCAAAAAAGTTTCAAGATATCAATAGGGGGGTCAAAAAATGTTTGAGGTTGATTTCATCTAAATATTACATTTGACGCCACGGGTCAGCTATAATTAACAGTTCTTTATATATTTTTTTATTAAATAGATAAACACCGTGAAAAAATATCAAATTTGACATATCAATCAACTTTATGAAAATGAATACTTATTTTGCATTCAGAGGTTTAATATTCAGAAAATCTAACAATTGCTAAATTACAGCTATATTACATAATTATGTCAGTTCTTTAATCAAAATACCACATCATCTAATTCTATGCCAAGTTCTGTTTTAGCAAAATTCAAAACAATGTCAACAAATCCAAATGATACCCTATTGTGCTCAACTAAATAATGCATGGCAATTTCAGTATTGAGTATGGTGCAGTTTTTCATTCCATCTAATTCGCGAATTTCGCGGGTGGTCGAAAACCGCGAAATTAAATAGTCAGCCCTAGTAGCCAATGATAAGTAGGCCATGGATGCCCCAAAACCGCAAAATTAAATAGTCACGAAATAATTGATAGGCTAAAATCGCAAAATTTAATAGCCGCGAAATATTCTAGTTTTACAGTAATTAAATACGTTATTTTATGGTATTGCGTCTTAGAATCACTTTACACCCAGGATAGGTTTGAATGTACTAAGTTGTCTGTAAATGAAACTTTAATACAAGCCTTACAATTGGGAAGTGAAACTTTACATGTTGTACAATTGGAGGGGGGGGGTCAGAAAAGTTTCCATATGTCCTGGGGGGGGGTCAAAAAAGTTTTTATCAGCGCTCAGGGGGGGTCAAAAAAGTTTCTATGTCGTGTCTCGAAAATATTGCGACCCCCTGACTCAAATAATGAACACTCCCTAGAAAAACATGTTGGTGAATGGATTTTCATGAAGGCTATATACCCCCTCCCCTCTGACCAGCGTACTTGGCCTTAATTATAATTCATATCAATTAACCTGTAAGATTTTTAAAGTCTTTAAAATGTTTTAAACACAAATTAAACACTTCATAAATTGCATAACTTAAACTTAATATTGCTTCCTGCTGGTACATGTAGGCCTATTCTTAAAGAAGACATCTAATTTAGCTTGCTTCTTAGGAATGCAACTTCAATGACAATGTAATACAAACAAAACAGCCGAGACCACTTTATACCCCTGTAATGATATTTTAAGATCAGGATTTCTGCAGTATTCTACGTTAGTCCTTACGCAGTTACGCCCGCAGCAGACCCAGTAACATGTCACCTTTTGGCAGATAATCATACCTGTAATACCGGAAGTTATCTAGGTCAGATTTCTTTTAATGTGTTTAAATGGGGAAAGCTGTTAGAAATAGCCAAAGTTACAAACTATCTTTGCTTTTTTCGGACCATGCGCACCGACCAAAAAGATTAATATTTTGATATGTTGTAGACAAGAGGTTAAACTTACGATTAAGACACTTCCTGAGATGTGTCCTGATGGACGCATTTTTGCAATTTAACACCAAAATTTGAGAATGTTCGGGAGAGTGATTTTTACTGGTGTCTAAGTTCGCAGAATCATAAGTTTTTGGTATTTAAGAAAAATCAATATGTGAAACCACAATCTGAAAGTCCAAACGTCGACGTTTCCAACAGTATATAATATGTAGGGGCAGTATCAAAATGTAAGAGTGTAATTTAAGAAACAAAAGGACTGTATCAGTTTTTTGTAGCGTTTTTCTCGCATATATTTTGTTCATTTTAGAATTATGGATTTTTCATAGAGTACTGTGTTTTGGGGGCTGTGGCCTCCGAGTGCTAGTTGTAGCCACACATTGTGCTGTAGCATAGTACTGTCTGATGATATTGACCCAAAACAAACACCATGTGAGCGCTAGGATTATTGATCGAAATATTGCACTGGGTGTTGATTAGCTATCAGTAGTCCAGGAGCCATCCGCTTTTTTGGGGTTGTGTTATGCTACAATGATGATACTTTCATATTTTTTATAAATTATTTTTTTTTCATTTTTCATGGGGGTGGGGTGGGGAGGGGGCGCACTGGCCCACTTCTGTGTGAGAAAATGTTTCTCATTAATAAACACCCTATAAGTGTTTCAGTGTATGTACCATAAGATGACTAACATTTAATTCACAAAAATGTCTGTAGAAATACCTTTTTAAAGTTTTTACTTCTGAAAAAGTTGAAGAAATTCTACAACCATTAACAATGGGAAAAGTTCAAAAAGTTCTATTAGGCTTCTGGCTTAAGTGATCTAACATGTCTGTGTCGGGCAAATGCATGAACGGATTGTCACAGCAGGTCTCAGCCAGGATAGACCGTTTACTACCCCATCTTTTATATGATATTAGCTCTATGCATGAAAGGTTATAAAAGGGCATTTTCATACACAAATACATGTTTGACCCCTGAAAATAATTTCGGCCATCAAATATTTTGGGCCATTTTTCCTTAAGAGTTATCTACCTGCATTTCGATCACGGACCCGCGGACTAGTCTGTGGGCAAATGCATCGAGATTGTCACAGCAGGTCTCAGCCAGGATAGACCGTTAATACCGCATCTTTTATATGATGATTATGAAATGTTATAAAAAGAGCATTTTCATATACAAATACATCGCTAACATTGCCATTTTCTTTGTTACCTACCTGCATAACATCGAGCACATAGGTCCATATCGAGGCATTGCAGACATCGGTACTGGTTTGTTACTTGGGAGCGGCATCCACTACAGATGTTTGTACCCGTTATTTCTGGGTGTGCTGCCATGAACAATAGCACCGCCTGCAACATTCACAAATTAAATTTGATATAGAGTTAAAACAATAAACTGCATGTGGTTCATGATGTTCCAGAATGGCACAACTGACTTTTAGCATGCCATCTTTTCATTTCATCTCTGCTAAGCTATGTGCTGTAATTGGCAAGATGTTTCTACCATATCCCACACAATATGCTCACATAACATTACATCATCAAATGAAAAAAAAAAAAGGCACATGCTCTTTCCACTTCATGACAATCTGTGTGTCAAAATGGTTTAGAAATTCTAAGTAATGTAACCTGAGCTGGAAATGTGGAAAACTTTACATAAAACCAAAGAAGATTTTTTGTTCAGTAAAGATGAATACTGTAACAAAACTAGTCATCTTGTAAGTCATCCAGTGCACAAGAATTGTAGCATTCCTGTAAGGATAAAGTAGGTTATAAATAAGTTGCACTGGACTAGGTTTAGTTCCCCTTGGTTACACACACCTTGTAAGGACTTGTCATCTTTAATACTAAGGCCACTGTAGGATAAGGAACCCGTACACTTTAGTACTGGGTAAGAGCTATTAGAGCTCAGTTCTATCTTAGACACTTTTTGGGCAGTAAGTATGACTGGCAACCTATTCTTGATGAGAATAAGTTCTCAAGAAACATCTTCCTGTGGCTAGGGCTCATGTACCACCGGGTTCCCTGTGGCATGGTCGTAGGGACGCTTAAGTATGTGTGCGTGTCAGCATCAATGAGAAGTCCTTCACTTAGGGAGGCCTCTCATGAGACCTGTGAAAGACACCAGTAGTACGCCAAACAGGGCGTTGCTGTGCATAGGGGCCAAAAAGAGGTAACAGAAGGATACACAACGAGGAGTCAGTAGAGTTGGTAACAAGCTCTGGTGGGTCATGCCGCAACCATCCCCCGGCTGGGTGGGCCCGCCCCTTGGCGTAGTAGCCTAATTTGTTTACAATACAAGTTGATTGCCTCACTCCATTCTAGACGTTGACCTCTATATAATGAAACCTTTGGTTTAAACTCATTTTACTAGAAAATGAAATTGGATTCTGCTTGCAAAAATGTGCACGCACGCATGCACTCTGTCTGTCCATCTGCCCGTGCCTCTCTCCCTTCCCTCTCACTCACTCTCTCTGTCTCTCTCTCTCTCTCTCTCTCTCACTCACTCACTCACTCACTCACTCTCACTCACTCACACACACACTCACACAAACAAACATAACATACCCTTTGATGTTCTATTGATGAATCACGAGCCATGCGTCTCCTCCATTCAAGATACCCCTGACTTGTGATTTCTTTGAGCCACTTGCTGTGATTTTGGGGCTCATCAATGTCACTTGTATCATCATCTACATTTGGTTGTCCTAAAATCAAACTTTAACGTACAAGCACTGTGTCATTTCATAAATAAGTCAACATAAATAATAATGCACATCAAGAAACTGTTTGTATGCAATAAACGCTCTCTAACCTTGTACACGGGATGCCATTTCCAAATCAAGGAATTGTAATCGTGATTCCACTAGTGAAGGATTCGCTAAAGTTGAAGAAAATACATCATTAGTTTACAAGCAATAATCACTGGTGAGTCACAGCCTATGTCTTTATTTATTTGATACTACTTATTGATTAATCTATGCCGTTAAACACTACGTTTTCCGAAGACCCTGCACATGAGCAGGCTAAATGGTCTGTCTTCAGCAGTACTGTGCACTTCTATACGGTAAGTCACTCAGTGGATGCATATGGGATTCTTTGGAAGGCTGGCGACTGCCGTTTTACGTTCTACGTAACAAGCGCACCTGTTGACTGTCTATTAAGTATTCATAGTTCCGAGCCACACCCTTTTTTACGTCAGCCAGCCAATCAGCGAGCGGCCTCATACAAACATAGGCAGGTGCGCTATCATGGTCTCACAAGCTTTATCTCCTCCCGTAGTAAACAGTGAGAAATTGTCAAGTTTTGACACCAGATTCTTGAATGAAAATGTGCTAAACGTCTTAATTTTTCAGTTGGGATGCACTACCTTTCCTCTTTTCTACATTGTATCCAATGTATACCTATCAATTATTGATTTAGAAGAGTTATGACGTTGTAGTAAAAACACTACCGCACACTGTCACTGGCATTTTGACAGTTTTACGTCTGAGACAATAACGTTTCTGTTGCCTCCATAAATACTTTAAATTTTTACATAAATTGTCCACGTGTACACAGAATCGTATCGCAGTTCTTATTTTCAACATCTCGTTATAGGAATATGGATTTTTATGTCTAGATTATCTTCCAAACATGTAGCGAGTGCATGTAGCTAGTGCTGCCCTCGATTCAATGATCGGTTCGAGGTACACTTTATAAAGACAAATTTCTAAAAGTTCTCATACTCGTAAAATAATATGACTGTTGTGAGTCATCATAAAGAGTACAGATGATACGAAAATGAGCATAAAACAGCCTACTTGGGTGAAAGACTATAAAAACGTCTCCAAATATATGTGTCGTGTGCGTACAGCCTTGTAAACTGTCAAAATTCTTCATCGCCAACACACACGCACAAATCACTGTGATTTTCAAACAATATTCGTGATTTGAGAAATATCCTTTCGTCCATGACTTCATAATCGGTTTAAAATTCGATCCGACATGTGAATTTTTGATGGGTATGTTATTGTAAGATGATAATCCATTCGTTTCATAAATTTATCACTATTTGGCGACGCCATTTGCAAGAACCTTTAGCCTTTATCACACGCCGTAATTTGTCAACACCGACCATAGCGTGATGCAATTAAGAGTAGTGGCTGGTAGTGGATGTTAAAAGATTGAAAACTAAATGCCCCAGCAAATCTTTATTATCAAGGATTTCTGAAAATACTTCTGGTATGTTGTAGAACAGAGGTTACCGAATTTATCCCAAGTTAAAACTAAGAAGATCAGCACAGTTTTGATTCAACACTCTTGGGTAGAAAGTCGGCAATTTCTCTCTATTTACTATGGGCGATAGGAACATTTGTGAGACCCACGTCAAAACCAGAAAAGGGGGCGGGGCTTCGGAACTATGAATAAAGGTGCGCCCTTAGAAAAAAAAACACGTGCTCTGTCATGATTTTGTAAACATGGAAGTCACGTGAGCGAGAATATCTTATTTCTTGTTGAATTTCTTTTATTTTTTATGGAGAAACTTAGAATAATCATTGTATTATTTATAAAAGGTGTGGATTGGATTTCATGTTTTATTTTAAAACTAGCTGTTTACCCAGCGTTGCTCGGGTTGAAACAGATGAGATCCGGAACACATTAAATGCTCCTCCCTCCCCATCCTTCCTCCTGTCCCACATCCCTCGAACCAGTTCTCGTCAGTATACAGGTCTGTGACAGATTAATACACCTCCATCACCGTCCTCCCATCGTCTTATGTCAGCCATTTACACACTAAATGTACTTAATATAGCAATGATTGATCTCTCTAATATCCCTCCCCCAGCTACTGCTACCCATGGTAAACACGTGCGGAGCAGATAAAACTTCCCACTCATCCCTACCCTTCCTTCCAACCCCCTCGTCTCTCCCCAGCCTTCTCTACCCCATCCCCGTCTATACAGGTCCATAATTAATGCACCCCCTTCCTGCTGCTGCTCTGGTTGAAACGGATGAGATCTGGAACATATTAAATGCTCCTCCCTTCCCATTCTTCCCCCTGTCCCACATCCCTCACACCAGCTCCCGTCACTATACAGGTCTGTGAAAGATTACACACACCTCCATCACCTTCCTCCCACAGTCATATGTGACAGCCATACACACATTACATATATGTGGTAATGCTTGATCCCTCTAATATCCCTCCCTCCAGCTACTCTTACCCCTGATAAACACGTGCAGACCATTAAATGTGCATCTCAACCACCCCCTTTCTGCTGCTGCTCGGGTTGAAATTGATGAGAACTGGAACAGATTAAATGCTCCTCCCTGCCTCACCATCCCACCTCATAGGGACACCAGCCATGCCCCCCCCCCCCCACACACACCCGCACCCCTTGCCATATGGACACACACCATTTCTGCCAACACCCCTCCTCAAAACAGGTCCGGAGTAAATTAAAAGCACCTCCATCACATCACCACCCCTCCCCAGCTCCCTCGTTGTATGACAGCACGTGTGACGTGCAACGTACCCGTTTGACATATACAAACGTTTAACGTATTACGTACCCTTAACAAACATGGCCCTGTAAGCAGCCTTTCTAAAAATTCTTTTTTTTCTTGTTTTTATCATTAAAACCGATTCATTTGGTTTGAAATGTGACATTATAACGACCACCAAGTTGTCCTGGTTGGACATACATAATTTGGAGTGTGTACGTCTTGTGGTAAAAAAGCCTTTTGTGACGCAAAAAATCGCCTCTTCCTTTATATATATAGATTAATTAAATAAACAAATTTCATACATATAAAATAATCAAATCAAAACAAAGAAGCATATAGGAAAATTCTTTTCACTGTTTTATTTTATTACATGTAATAATTGATTCAATTATGCTGAGGATGTGTCAATACATTTATTTAGACTTCTATAGTATACATTATATACATAATTAAACCTAGATTGTAACAACGAAACATACAGTAGTTTTCTTTCTGTAAATTTGAGAAATTCTTTTTTTCTGTACATGAAATTTAAACCAGCATTTATACGTTTGTCGATAGAGTTTCTGATAGTTTTACGAGATAAATCTTGGTCTATGATTGTTATGTTTATTAATATGCTAAATGCTGAATTTAGACCACAATACAATTCACTTGGAATAAATTTATAGTACATGTAAAGTATATAAAAGGCTGCTACAAATGGAAAAAAATGTAACATAACACTAAACATCCATCGTCACTAGAACAAACACATTAAAATGTTGAAAAGTTATGAAAAAGTTAAATCTTGAAAAAAATTGTCCCCACTTTGCCGCAACAATGAATTGTCTAAATACATCCGGTGCACACTTGACCTAGATCCTGCAAGCAGCCGATATACATTTTCGTCAGAAAGCCAAAATCTGCTAAAATGGCTATGTTTACATGCAAATTACGCCTCTTGCGCATTCGAAAATGAACAATCCATTTAGATGCAATAAAAGTACATACACCCACAAGTAAGTTTCTTTTCAAAATAAAATGTGTCCACTCCTCGAAATGTGACATATTGGTGCATTTATTTGCTGACTTTTCTAGGTCAACTTTTTTATCATGTGTGTAAATGGGGAATTTTTAAGGAAATGGCAAGAGTTGAACAATTTGCAGCTAAAATTCATCCCTTGCGCACCGACCAAAAACATTTTAATTTTAATATGTTGTTCACAAGAGCTTGTTCTAATATTTAAATCTATTTTGGAGATGTGTCCTTCTGGACGCTGTTGCACAATTTTGGGCTATATTTGCCCATCTTTCATGACTACAAAAATTTCACTGCCCAAAATTTGAAGTGTAATATACAGTTTGATGAAAACTTTGTGAGAGAAAATTGACCGCTGTGATAAAGGAAAACCTCTTGGCTGTTCAAATGTTATATGTTTGATCAACGGTATTTGCTGTATTCTGGGGTTTAGAAGGAGAGGTCGCCAATTTTCAGTCACAACAAGTCGTCAAAAACAATTTTTTTCGCTGTTATTATTCTTATCATAAAGTTACGTCTGATGCTTAATTTCCAAGGTCGTGGCTCCCCCGTGTATAGAGGTATGCTACATATCGTATAGTAGTCTACAAAAGGGGAGATAAGGATACATCAGGTAACTTAGGGTAAGCTGACTGTCACGTAGATTGATTACATTTGATTTATTTGCATTCTAGCATTACCTCATGTGAAATGAGGTGGGGTGTCACATGGGGGTAAAATGTTGGCAGTCCTCAGCCCGAGTCTCATTTTGAAGGGGAAAAGTGCAGATCACGCACATACAATTAGGGTCTAAAGAGCTGAACAAATGATTTTTTTCCGGGTCTAAAGAGTTGATTTTAATCAATCATGAATATTAACTTATCAGTAGTTTTCTGTTTGCCTATTTATGGAAAATGAAAACAAAGCATCGTTTTAAAATATACCAACATACCATAGACAATACAAAAGTTATCAAATATCATACTATTGAGCGATGGATCCAGGATTTGAAGGGAGACGGTGCTTGAAATTTTATTTTGCATGGTGGAGACCTGCGGACGGGGATTTTAATGACTTGAAGGGGTAGTTATATATAAAGATAACAACATAAGAACATAATAAATATTCTATACATTTGGGTTACAGCACTAGGTCTCATTATCTTTATCCAGCTCCTAAAGGCTCCTTTTTAAATTCAAACACCAAAATAAATCATTGGTGGCTCTTCTATGTTGTAGACCTGTGACATATGCTGATCTACTAGTTTCACCTACCGGGTATGTACATTGATGATCCAAAAACGCACCAACATAATTCCTTTGAACAACACATGAACAAGCACCACCCTCAAAAGAGCTCGGAATTCAAAATAGAAGTGATAAACAGCTACAAATCCCCACTAGAAAGACAAATGTCAGAAGGAGTTGAAATAGCAAATATGAAAGACCTCCCGAACCTCATTAACTAGTCACGTTTTGACAGGCAGGCTGCCTACCCTTCCCCTTCTCCACACCCAGCCTGCACTGCCTCACCTCTGGGTCGGGATTGGTTTTTGGCTTTTTGAAGCATAGTTAAATAGAAAATATCTTTTACAATTACATTACATTATTAACATCATTAAACACATCATTAAATACATAACTTCACATTATGAACTATACGAATTACACTACAACTACTAGATTATATTACATTATTAACATCATAAAATCCATAACTTCATGTGATTATATGAAATGTATTGGTATGAAATGATACTGGGTTTTGGAAGACTATTTTTTGATAACAATAATAAATGATGATGATAATGGTAATGAAGGTGAAATTGATGATAAAGATGCAGATACATATGGTCTATTTGCACATATATATCTGCAGCATTGACGATGAATCAGCAAATTTTGAAGAGGAATCATGTCTACAATGTTGGAAATGCCAAAACTGGACTGGTCTAATCCGGATCAGGTGAGAGCTTTTAATGACTGGAAGGACTTTCTAGAAAACCTTTTAACAAAGCTTATTAACAAAGTAAAAAATGAAGATAAGTGGCACTATATTAAGCTGTCTGCCGGACTCCAGGGGAAAGACCTATGCAGGGCCATCGCACGCACCTTAAGAGTGGTCCGACAAAATGAGCACCGTAGTCATGAAAACAGTGATATGTAGTTGCCGTTAGGAAAGGTGGTCTGGGGGCATGCACCCCCAGGAAAAAAAATAGAATTTACAACACAAATGATGCAATTTGAGAGCTATTTTTCTAAAACAAATTACTTTTCTATGACCACTCCCACTTGGGCGATAATGGAGGCATCGTATGATTTTTTCGTGCCTTTCAGCTTTTATTAGTGATAAATAATACTACCTGTGTATCAAATTAAAGTCCATTTATTGCCTTCAAATTCACCAATGTATTATGTTAGAAAATGTTGAGCCTAAACACGAACATATTTGAACTTTAACAGTTAATAACTAGGATTTAGTTTTGTTCTAGAAGTGAAACGTAACTAGCACGTGTCCAACATTCCGTGCATATAATCAAAATAAACCCTCATGCGCCCTGTTACAAAGGAAGCATTGTCACGTGACCATGATAAAAGATAACAGACAAAGACATCATTAGGTCATTTAGGGTCATTTAAGGTCACTGACCACTTAGTCAAACTATATATAATTCTCTGGAAGTTATGCAACTACGCTAAATATATTGCAGAACGGTTAGTCCACAGATTAGTTAAACTATAGAGTGGATATTACGTAATTACATTATTACGTAATAAATTCTTGAAAAACAGTGGTCCGACAAATGTCGGAGTGTCAGAGCGGGTGCGACGGCCCTGCTATGGGATTCATGGCAATTAACTGACGCTGAAAAAAGAGGCCCCTGGTATATATGCAAAGTATGAAAGCCACCTGGTCGGCACTCAGAATAAATGGGTCATGAGATTAGAATTGGCGGCCATAACACAGCAGGAGTCCGAGAATGTAGAAGATTTTGTATGCAGGCTCCGTTCAAAAGCAAAGTCATGCAGTTTACCCAGGATCAGAAGGATGACCATATTACTTTCAATTAATTAAAGGTATAAAGTGGCCAGAAGCTAGGAGGAAACTAATTGGGAAGGGCAACAACCTCACATTAGATGATGCCATCAAGCTAGCTCAAGATTTCCAGGCAACATTAGCAAACATGTCTGTTTTGAGAACAACAGTATTGGTGCCGTGAGACGACACAACGACATGGGAAAAAACACACAACAAAATGAATGTCAATACTGTGGGACCAAGCACCCACCTCGGCAAGTGCCCAGCATACGGGAAGAAGTGTGCGAAATGTAAACGTTTCAACCGCTATGAAAAAGATGTGTAAAATCTGGTAAATTCAATAAACAAGAAAGTAGGTCAAAAAGCTGATGATGACAA
>JAGTTF010001259.1:0-23361 GCA_019095985.1 Streblospio benedicti | reverse complement strand
GGTAGCACTCTTGTTTATTTCATTTTTGACTCTTTCTTTGTGGATCTGGTGTATGCTCCTTCTGGTTTGCTTCCACGTCCTTCTGATGTTCCTTCAGTCTGGTACCAAACTTTCTGCCCGTTTCCCCCGACGTACACTTTATCACATGACTTGCATGGAATCTTGTACACAATTTCACATTTTAAGTCCATCTTATCTACTTTGTCTTTCAGATTGTACTAGGATGTTCCTGATAGTCTGCATTGGCTTCACCGTAGTAGCTACTAAGTGTTTGTTCAGAATTCTGGAGATCCCTTCTGTAACACCTTTCACATATGGTAGGATAACCTGGCCTTTTGATCTTTCAGCTTCTTTTCTTTTCTTGTTCTTTTCACTCTTCCTTTTCAAGTTTGGTTTCTATCTGGTGTTTCACTCGTCGGAACAACCATTCAGGATAGCCACATCTTGGCAAAAAACTTCAACTATGTGTGTTCTTCTTTCTGCCTGTCAACTTCTTCTGTCACTATGTCATTCCCTCTATCTAAAAGGGTGCGTATAACACCTAGCTTGTGTTGCAAAGGGTGGTGGGAGGAGAAGTGTAGGTACTGGTCAGTGTGTGTCTTCTTTCTGTAAACAAGTAATTTCACACTCTTGTCTGGTTTACGCACAATCAGTGTGTCTAGAAATGGAATTCTCGCGAGTTTATGATTCCATCCTCGTTCAGGATCAGAATATTTGACTTGTGACATTGCGCGGGAAGAACATTCTGAGGATGCCAACAGTTGTTTGGCGAAACTGTTAATGTATTTAAAAATCTAGTGTTGTGAGCAAGAAAGATGAACTAATATATTTCATACCAACACAATGAACACATTCAAGAATAATTAATAGTAACATTAAAATGAACTCAAGCTTGATCACTACCAACATGCATTCCATAGACTCATATTCACAAACCAGCTTGCTGATTAAAAATTGACCTTCATAATACCATGTTAATCTGTTAATCTTGATAACCATTATGTATTCTTTATACTGTATTTGCACTGTTTTAAATTGCATTTCTATTTTAGTTTTGACAAGTAACCTACATGGTTTTGAAAACGTTAATAGAAATAAAAAAATTCAAAATTAAACAATTGTGAACACTACTAACACAGCATAAAAGAACATTCCAAAACAAAATGAGACCAAGCGCATAAGATATTTAGAATAATACAATGAATAAGCGATTACCTTTCAAGACTTCAAGAACTCAATGATTGGCCTCAAACGTTGAGGTCCTGGGGTTTTCAGTAAATCATTTAGAACACCATATGTCATTTAATTCCTTCCTTGCATCACAAAAAGCACAAAATACAGAGGGAAAGATATTCAATCAAGAAACCCCATAATCAACGACCAGCTGAGCGGCGTACAGGGCCATGCAACAAAAACAATTCCAGTTCAAACTGATGTCAGATAGACACCCGTCCCAGAAACAGGCGTTTGGACAAAAAACAGTTTGAGTTCGGCCTGATGTAATAAAATTCTGTGACAATTTCAGGGGACTTTGGAGGAAATTGTCAGCCAATTTATGTTAATGTCAATAAAGTATTGACCTTTTCCCCCAACATCGTTGTCTTCATTCACTTCTATACTATGTCTTTGAACCAACTAACATTTTAAATGAACAATAAAATACTTGTGTTTTATCGGTTCTTAAAATGTAGAGCACGTCAGTGTTTCGAAATATTTTAGTAAAGCTACTGTACTTACCAGTACAATCGACCAACTTAATTGAAATTGTAATTCTGTATTTATATATTTTTCCACAAACTCCAGATTAGATATCACGCGGAAGTGAATATACATGTATCTATTTGAGGAATTTTAATGTCAGATATCAATCTAGCTACATGTAATTAATATTTACTCACTGCTTGAGGTCCTGACGTATCTCCTGGAATACTTATTGTCACTTTTTTATCAATTGGGTGACAAGGCATTGTTCCCCAGTAACATTGGCCTGCCAAAAAAATGATTTACATATACAATCTACGTTATTAGAAATAAATTAAATCAAAGTCCCTAGGAACTTGTTTATACCTGTACATGTACATGATGAAATATCCTAAAGTGCCACAGTAATTTCCAAATAAATCCTTCAATTATAATGTACATTACCCACAATAGTACAGAATGAGATCATACACTGTATAAACTTCAATACTCCAGAGAGTTTATGTTCTGTTCTGGCTTATACACCATTAAGTGCCTCTGATTGACCATCTATTGGTTTCTGATTTGTTACAACAGGTACATGTACATGTAAAAGGCCATCAACTGACCCTCTCTAAGTAGATAAATCATTATCAAAAAAAAAAAAGAATTTTGCAATAGCTATCATATACTATTTTTTTAGCTATGAATTTCACCATCATTTTAAGGTAATGATAAAAGTCTAAACATGATTAGATTTCAATAAAAACTTTTTGTCTTTACATTACGACTGTCCAGATTGACGCTCATAATGCAATCGTCGATAATGTTTGTGAAGGTGACCTAATTGTTAATCTAGGGTGAAATTTGAATCAAATCGTCGTATATTCAAAATTGTCCAACAGGCTTTAAGCCTTACCTGGGGGCTACTAAAAGCAAAAGACAAAATCAAAATACCTTATATATGCCGAAATAAAATTCCCTTTTCTACTGTCTGGTGTCAGAAAAATTCTATTTTTGAAATTATGCCAGGCTCAGTGATTCGATGCTCAATGTCAATAAAAAGTCTGAGCTGTTGTGTTGCTTCCAGAAGCCCTCTGTTTTACTTCAAAAACCATATTCTGCAACTAGTTATGTAAAAAAAATTACATGTATAAAATACGATCACATAACGGATGATACATCAGTGTCCCAGATTACCGATAATACTTACTAGTCAACAGCACTAGTATGGCAAAAAAAAAAGTTATTGGTCCTGCAAAATATATTGCTCGTCTTTACATGTTCTACACAATTTGGCTTTGAGAAAAGATGGTTGACTGAAGCACGAGTAAGTCAAAGATTCCCCTACGCTGTACTGATGGAACTGTATTTCTCTGAGACACTGATATAGATTAACACACATGGTTAAAAACTAAAATTAATGAAGTCTTAGTTTGCAATAGGGTTTAAAAAGATAATACAGCAGAACAAAAACAGTTCATACTGGGCATATTTTTTCGATTCCATACATACCCAACTTATCCGGTTTTACTGCCTCATTGATTGGCAAAACATAACAAAAAGGTTTTTTCATTAATGGTACTGTAACAAAACTTGACTAATGTTGTGTAGGTCTCTGGTGCACAATAATCAGGCTGATTGCAGGGGGTATGAAGTAGGTTTAAATAATTCTTGAATGTGTTCATTGTGTTGGTATAAAATGTTTTTGGTTCGTATTTCTTTTTCACAACACTATATCTTTACCTTCATTGACAGTTTCGCCCACTCTGTTGGCATCATCAAAATGTTCTTCCCGCGCATGTCTGGACAGGTCAAATCTTCCTATCTTGACTGAGAATCAAATCGTACATAGACAAAACCGGGTGAGTTGTTAACATTGACTTTTTTTATTGGGTAAGTTCTTCAGGCGTATCACGGCTGACCCTTCGGCTCGCCGTGATACGCCACAAGAACGAACCCAAAAAATAACCATGTTACACAACGAACCCGGCTTTGACTATTTATCAGTATTTTCTAAACAATTACAATACTGTTTAAAAAAAAACTGGCATATTTATACATTTAACAAGATAATTTATTAATAAATTACAAAATGCATTAATGTGTAGAATACACTGCTTAATCAATAAGAACACGCACAGTCACTGGCTTGATGCATATGGTCTGATTTCTGCACTACAATTACGGCAGCCATATGACTGGTATGCATGCTGTTCTGTGTGCGATCTCTTTGATGTTCATTGATTTTGGAGCTTTTCTTAGTAGTTTAATAAAATCAATGTATTTATTAAACCACATTATGACAAATGCACATATCTTGAAAGTGGCGCAAAAGTAGCCCGGCTGAGAACTGACCATATACAGGTTATTGATTTTGTATTGATTCTGAATACGAACAGTCCTGATACAACATATTTTTACAAGGCAGTTCTGGAGGTTGATATCCAGAATGAAAATACATGTAAAAAGACTGATAAACTTCGCGTCTCTGTTCATGACCTGCCTGCAAGTTCACGGGCAGAAAGTTTGGTACCAGACTGAAGGAACATCAGAAAGGCATTGAAAGCTAACCAGAAGGGAGCATACACCAGATCCACAAAGAAAGAGTCTCAAACGGAAATACACAACAGTGCTATCACAGACCATATATGTTGAATATTCATTTGTTCAAAGTTCTGTTAATCATCTGAGTTATACTTGTACTTTTGAACTATATTTTTTGAAGTTACCTGAGCTTTCGGCCATTTTCACATGGCCTTTTTTCCCACAGTGCACTAGTCATCACGAGATTGGTGCGCTGACCTAAAATTGACCTTGGCCTACAGGATGTTGTCATATATGGCACGAAGTTTGTGCGCCCCATATTTTTTTGTATGAGATCAAATGTGGAGGCACCAAGGAAGAGGAATGTACTAGTTCATACATAGGTGAAACCTCTAAGACCCTTAAAACCGGTTTGATCAAACACCGTCGCCCAAGCAGTACTTCATCTCATGTCTATCTACACTTGCATCAGCCTGACAGACAACACCACCACATCACGATGGACAATGTGAAAATTTTGGATAGAGACAGTAACACCTTTTGAAAAAAAAGTGCGCGAGGCTGTTTACATCCGGGCCTCAGACCAGACTTCAACAAAAAATGGGGGCGCACAAACTTCCTGCCATATATGACAACATCCTGGGGGGGCCAAGGTCATTGCACCACGATCTCTTGATGACTAGTGCACTGTGGGGAAAAAGACCCTGTGAAGATGGACGAAAAGCTTCAGGTAGCTTCAAAAATATAGTTCAAAGTACACGTATAACTCAAGATGATCACAGACCATGTGAACCAGCAAAACCATGAAATAGACTGGAAGGGCACTGGAGTGATAGACAGGGAGAGCGAATGGAAGACCAGAACCATCAAGGGAGTCAGTGCATATTCGAACTTGCAGGCAGGTCATAAACAGAGATGAGGGGGCCACCAACTCTTGCAAAGCCTAATTTATTCAATCCTCTGTCAGGATCGGAAGATTTGACATTCTGACATGCGCTGAAGGAAACATTTTGCTGATGCCAACAGGGAGTTGGCAAAACAGTCAATGAAGGTAAAAATAAAGTGTTGTGAAAAAAAAATATGAACTAAAAAAAATAGGTTCAAGTTAGCTACACTATTTTTATGTAGACTATTATTAGTATTAGGGAATATCCATTCAGATTTATATTTGTGACGCTACTACTCAGATTTCAACAAAACTTGACGTTGCGGCTCCCTTCACAGGACCTTCAACCGTGAAGTGAAAAAATAGGTGGATTAGTCACTGGCACCGATTCCAACAGGTGGCGTTCCTGTCGGACAGCCACCAGAGCAGAACTGGTTCCAGGATACCGGGTGCAGCAGTCCTCACTCCTCCCTTGATGAGCTAGTATTTGAAAGAGAGTCGCAGCTTGAAAAGCATGGCAAAGAGCATGAAACGTCACAAGCTGCTCAAGTCAAAACAACAAGTTAAAGAGGAAGCATAACCAGGTGGAAGCCCTATCATGTCATCTGAGAAAGTGAGTAGTCGGACCCCCAAAATTCGACCCATTAAGCCATGGGAAGGATCAAACCTAAAGCTAAAAAAGTTAAAAGAAAAAAAACAGCCCCTTTCAAGCTGATTCTCAAGCTGAAAGCTGAGGTAGCAAAAAAGGGAGGCAAAGCTGTGCAAGGAACCGGGCCTATGGTGCAATTCAAAAGCTTAAAAGTGATTCAGGACCAAATGCGATGTGAATATTCCATAAGGAGAGACACCAGTGCAGCCACCAATGAGGAAATTACTCACAGTGAGCGAGCCGTCAACCTCCAGTCCATCCACAGCCAGCAACAGCCAAACAGGGGGCCCAACGCGATCTCGAAACGCAGCCTCGGCAGCCACGGCAGCGTCATTGACCAAAAAGAAAGGTAAATGGCCAAAGCCGAGAAGGAGCTACTGAGCCGCAAAGGAAACAAATCGGTGAGAGAGTTCATCTCTCAGCTGCCTTTCCTCGAGCAAAATTCCTAATGGGGAGGACAGTGCAAAACGAGAGGCCGCAATGCTGAAGCTATTAGAGCTAGGATCATGGGGGATTTGCACGGCCCCCTTTACACAGTACATTTGATGACCTCATACATCAATTCGGGGATTTCACTGCCGGTCTTACAGACTGAACTGGTATGACCGGAAAGCAGGATGACCCCAGTCACTGCCCAGTTGTTTATTGCTCAGGAATGTGAGGAAGTAAATGTGAAGAAACCATATATATATCCCCACCATCCAAATGTTATGGAGGTGTTGGCACAGCACAAGCCAACATTGTTCATGTTACACCGAAAGGCAAGGAGTCACCAAAAACCGGCGGAGGCGGTTCATCCCATAGGAGGGCCATGGCCAGTGAAGTGGAGGAATAAGCAAAGGTCAGAAGTGTCGATGGTAAAGACATGAGCCAAGGCAGGAGACTTCTGCAGGAAATGCCACGACTGCCAACCCCTTTAGTGGATTTCTGTATTCCCAATGTCCCAAATCAGTATTTTAGTAGTCCAAAGCAGTATTCTGTCGTCAAAATTCCTTATAAAAAATTGATAATGTAAAAGTAAGCAAGATATAAAATACAATGATTATAAAAACTTAAAATTACATAACACAAAGCTGATTGTTTCACAGTGATCTTTGTGGTCATCTTGTAGAATGATATTGTTCTACTGTCCAAAAGGTACTTTTTAAGAGGTAGGTTTTCAGTGATGTTTTGAATGATCCAATAGATTCTTTATTTCTAATATGAAGTGGCAGTCTATTCCGTTCCATGGGTGTCCCAACACAAAAACCACTTGTACAGTTACACATGTAAACAAACATAAAAATGTACAGGTGAATACTGTTGAAATTACCTGATTCTATAAAGACCTTAAATGAGTATTTTTTTCCTCCTAATATTCTACCATTTCCCTTTTCTATATTTTCTATGAAACAGTACTCATTAGTATTGTCATCAACTTTGTTATACTTTATCCCAGACCCATCATCATAAATCAAGTGAAGCCAAAATACTCATTTGGGTAAATAATTACTTCATCTTCTACATTCTGAAATAGAAAATTCAGAAAAATATGACACAATTGTGTATCTATATTGCATATAATTTTATTGTCCAGAAATGCGTGGATTTTGAAGGTCTTACCTAATAGTTTACCTTGCCTGGATATTCTATTGATGATGATATGTGCAAATCTTTAAAAACGCATCACACACTTAAAATGCTAAGTAGCAGCACATTTTTGTACCTCAAGTAACAATCAACTGTAAACTCTTCACTGTCAGTGTAGGTATTACACACACCTAGGACTTCTCGTTATCTTATTACTACTATTGTGCTCAGGCACCTCCGGTGTGCGTCACTTCAGCAGCTGAAAAAGCCTTGTGTTTCGTTCGTTTGTATTATGTACATGTATGTATCTATGTATGTATCTTTGTCTCCGGACAAGCTAGAGCTTTAAACTTTCGATTTCATTTCAAACTTTACACAACTATTTGAGCTTTTAGCGACACCAAAGTGATTTGATTTTGGGTACTTTGCCCATTAAAGTGTGCTTTCCATAGTGCCATTTGGGTCCATTTTCAACATTTTTCTGCAATAGTTTTGTTGATGCTTGTGAGAAAGCATTTAAACTTTGTACAATGCTTACATACTTTATGAACATTAACTGTATTCAATTTTGGCACTTTGCCAATTAGAGTTTACCTTTCAGAGGGCCATTTTAATTATTTTCTATCTATTTTTTCACTATAGTTTCAATAATGTTCGAAACATGACCATCGAATTGGCATAGTGGTTATATTGGAATAAAAAGTGCTCAGAGAGCACAGCATTACCATTTAATGTCGACTCATGGGCAAGAGATATTTACTTTAGCCATGTTTAGAAAGCACCTGCAATCCAATGCCAATAACATAGATGTAGGATGAGGCATGCATCAAGTAAGTTTTTTTTGCTTTGATTGCAAAGCAACCATCTTTATGCCCATGGGTCAATGTTGTTCTAGCTGTGCTCTCTGAGCACTTTTGATCTAGTTTCTTTTTTATCTATTTATTAGATATTTCATTGCATAATACAATTCAACTGTCTGTGTGATTACTTAATGTAATTGTTTACTCTTTTGCTGTCTCTTTGTTATTCCAAAAATTGTCTCAGTGATGGGAACTTCGATGAATAATATACATGTAAATCTTATGGCTTTATACAGAATACATGAATCTCAGCAAAACAGGATTAAAACGCAAACAAACAAAAAGTCAATAAAATCTATACATGCCACTTAATGTCGTAAACACAAGAGAAAGTCAAATTTCAAATTATTCTCACAATAAGGGTACATCACCAAAACAAAAAGCGAGGTCGTCACAATAAGTTTGTAGTGTACAAAACCTTTTTTTTTGCCACGGCACAGTGGGCAACCAACGAAGGTGATAGCCATGGTGACCACATCTAAATGAACAGACTCTAGTATTTACCACCCTTGCAATGGTATGCTTTGATGACTATGATTGGGCAACTCCAGAGATATCCTTCTTAGAGGAGAGTAACCAGAAGATAGTGTAATAACCAGTAACACGCCTGGTTTTATGGTCCAGAAGAAAGACGTTTAAAAACATCTGCGTCACAGGAATACGTCTCCCAAAGGTCTTTGACACATTTGAGTGGGGACCTTGTGGGTGTGGTTTTTGCTCACATATAGAAAACTTGTTAAGAATCTAAATGTTCTCCACACCGTTCCGTCTTTGTACCATGTTTTTGAATGTTATTTCTTTCAAGCAGTATTGAAGTTATTACAGAAATGTCATAAATGGACCCAAAATGGTCTTCTAAAATAACACTTAATTAAATTGGCAAAAAGTGCCAAAACTTGAACATACATGTGATGGGCACTATGTATATAAACATTGATCAAGTTTGAATGTTTTCACGTAGTATTGAAGCTATTGCTGAAAAGGTCAAAAATGGTAAAAATGACCCCATGCACTATAAAAAGAGCAAAGTGCCAAAAATCGAATCACTTTGGTGTCGCCTCATACCTCATATGTGTGTAAAGTTTGAATGAAATCAGTTTGACAGTAAATATTGTAGATTTAAATCCTGAGGCATACATAGATACATACATACATACATGCACACATGTAGATACATACAAACAAAACAAACACAAAGCCTTTCATCAACTGAAGTGATGCAATGAATGCAATTTACTATACTCACATATTCAATAATATTCTTGTTGACGGTATAGTTACATTCCACTCTTTTTTTTTCAGTAATTGTACAATCTTTTGTCAGTTGACCTGTCAAAAAATATTGACGACAGATATATTTTATCATTCTTTGCATTTTCTTATAAATGAATGTGAATTAGAAATATAAAGTAAAAAAACACCGACCTAACGCAGAAAACTTTTTATTTGTTGTTGTATGACATATTGCATAAATCATTAACAAATATTACATAGGGCTTGTAATTAACATGCACACAAAGTGTATGCAATATTGTCTTCCCATGAATTCAGTATTCTATTCAAATGCAATTATTTTTGTAACTTTAGCTGCCTGTTATACAATTATGCCATCATACCCCCATTTCACCACTAATTAACATAGCCCCAATTGTGGCTGATAGTGTTTTCCCCACCTAAAAACTGACAACGCGCGTTTGTCCATACTGTCCCTACTCAGGCCAGATTGGGTGACCAAAGTGGTTGCCAGAGTTGGGGAGCGACTAATTTTTTTCATTAAAACTAAACTAAACTAAATGACAATTTCATCATTAAACTAAACTAAACTGACTCGAGGCAAATAATATGATTAAACTAGACTAAACTAAATGATTGCTTGACTGACTAAAACTAAACTAAATTTTGCAAATGGAGGATTTACGAAACTTAGTGAAATAAATTTTTTTTTTTTATTTTAACTATTTCATTTCAATGTAAATATACATATCATGCATGCATACATAATATTGTATTCTTTGTAATCAATATTCAAAGAAACCACTATTTCAACTAGTTTCAAGTAGGCAATATCTCTTTGATAACCAGTACATCATAAATAAAAGCACAGAATCTACCATCCTTTTACTGGATCAAGAATGGTAGGCAATCTATTTCAAGGCAGAAACAAAGAAACTGCTAATTGTATGGTCAATAATAACTAATTATCTTATCTTAACTAAAGCCATTGGAATTAAAGCTTACAGGAAATTGCCTTATTTCTATAGCTGAACCCAATAGTCCGCAGGCTCCGTATGAAAATAGTTTATTATAACACTCTATCTGTGACACCCCCCTAAATCCTGCATTGTGATTGGCTTAGAGCCAAATCAGCCAGTCACCTATTTCTCCATAGTCGACTGGGCAATAATGCCCTCTAAAAGTGGGTCACACTTTCGGCTATCTATTCAAATAAGTAAATCAATATATAACCATATTGGCCATCTGTACACTCACTTATTGTATGCCAATGCTAAAGAATTGTGTGTACGTTGGATTTTCTGCAAAATTTACTTGCAAATAAAGCGTAGATGATTGAGACAAGAAAAAAAATTGCTTACTGTTTACAACATAAAATAACAGAATGTTTTCAAAAATTTCTGAATAATACTTCCAGTTCCTAGTATACGTGCATTTCTAAGTAAGACTGACATGAAATAGTACGTCTGACATTATATCTAAACGTATGACGTTTGTTATACACAGAGATGCGTAAGACGTTTACAAATATCGCAATGGTGAGACTTTTGCTGTGCGTTGATCCCCGATTAATTCCATGCTATTTTCGTGAGGCTTTTCATCAAATAGTATGTGCTAATGAGGGTTTATCGTGTTATAATGAATATATATCATGGTTTGTCGGTCACCATGTATGAATGCATGCCCTCATGTAGTGAATATTGCCCTCGCAAGCTCGGGCAATATTCACTACGATCATGCATTCATATCCAAACCATGACATATTTCTTCAATATATCAATGGGTTTCACTTTTAATAGTAGAATTTGAGGCACCATCAGTATCATTGATATCTTCATAAAGTGCATTTTCTCAAATTTTGTTATGTTTTAATATTATTTGATTGGACATTGAATTAAAAATGTGTAACATTACAAAAGAGCAACAAATTTAATACATCTTCATAATACAATGGTCATTGCTAAATCATGGAAAATTCAGTGAAAATGAAATCTAAAAACCCCAATGCAAAACAAGGAAAAAAGGGCAATATAAAATCATGCATCATACATTTTAGAAGTATGTGCAGTCTTTCAAAATAAATAATTTATCAGATTCAAGTTGGGGAAAATTAAGAAACAATTGAAGTGAGACAAAGTTCAAAGGATCTAAAACAACATTATGATGAAATTTGCAAAAGTGTACCGACTGAGTATGGTAGTAGTAATACTATGGTTATTACAAAGAATGCTCAAAATTCACAAATCTCAAATATCTAAAAGCAATAAAATGAAAAATCAGATCAAGATCCAGGTTTAAACTATCAATAAAAAAAAATAATCAAATTTATCAATAACATTCACTTGAGATTTTCTGTTTATTTGTGAAAATACTCCAGAATTAATTCTTCCTGGCAAATTTCTTTTTAGTGAAAGTTGGACATGTAAAACAGAAATCTGGTGGGAAGACCTAAAAGAGGTTCAGAGAGACAGGGGTTATGAAAGGATGCTGTGTAAAGTGATAGATGTGAATTTGAAGGCAAGAGAAGCTAAATACCATGATGAATGTAGAAACGCACATAAATATTCAGCGACAAGTATGCAAGAATATATGCAGGAAAAGATTCCATCTGTGTCGGTGTATAGTACTAATAAGACAGACAAGCTTAAGAAAAAGATATAAACATTTCTGACCAAAGTTAAAAGTTCTGGCTACCAAGATCATAGAACGCATTAGACCACTTTCGGACATTCTGACCGACCCGGGTGGTCTGCCTTAAGTGCTTTGTGAATAGGTGCCACAGTGGTAAGGGTCGAGGGTTTAAGTCCTGGTAGAAGCTATGTGATATAGTCCTATAAACTTGGAGAAATAATCCTCTGATGTCAATACTTACATCTAGCCAATTAATTCCAATATATCTACATATTCTATTCTAGTTGCCAGTCATAGAAAAAAATATGTTCAAGGCAAAACAGAAATGTCCATCACTATTACTCAAGTGATCTTTTCACGAATGATCAACGTTGTTCAGCTCTTAGTTTCTCTCTACATTAACATAATTAATGTAAGTGATTTACTAACTTCATAAATGATATAAAAATCCTTTTGCTAATATTTAAGTACTTGTAATTACAGGACAAGTACACAGGCTGCACGGAACCTTAGTAGGTCAAGATTAATCTATTACGGTACCATTCACTAAAAATCCAAAGGCAGTTTCAATGGCTTCTCTTTATGAATATGATCAGAGTAGACAAGCTAACTCCTATGATTGGGTGTCTAATAAATTAACTTTGGTCCAAAATGGTTTATCATCATTTTCTTAGTTCAACCTCTGGGATAACCATGGCATTTACCATCATATTAATTCCGTCCGTATATTTTTTGCATAATTAGTTAATAAAGTATTAATCAAAATAAAACATAAAAAAGTAATCCCAATCGAGAATACAAATGCTTATATCAATAAAACTAATTTATCATGGATTATTAGCAAATAAAATGTTTAAGCTGCTCATTTCTTTCGTAAACTCAAAAATGAACAAAATTCCTGAAATTGACCTACTAATGTAACCTTGAAGGAGAGGTCAAAGGTCAAAATGTGATGTTTAATTTGGATTCCACATACACATGTTCTATCTAAGGTCAATACAAGTTGTTACTCTTAAAATTGTTATAAATCGAGGACAAATGCAATTTTATGAAATTTTGACCACGATGACCCCTGTTTGACCTTGAAGGAGAGGTCAAAGGTCAAATATGATGTTTTATTTGGATTCCACATACATATGTTCCTATCTAAGGTCAACACAAGTTTTTACTCTAAATTTGTTATTAATCGAGATAAATGCAATTTCATGAAATTTTGACCCAATGACCCCTGTTTGACCCCGAAAATATATTTCGCCATCAAATATTTTGGGCAAACGTCGTTTTTCATGAAGAGTAGTATCTAAGGTACAAAAAACATGTTCTGATAACATGTTTTGGCGGATTTTTTTAATCAAAACTAATTATGAGATTAAAATGTAGAGCTATGATGATTAAACTAAGCTAAACTAAAGTGAAATTTTTAACTTTATTTGATTACTAAAACTAAACTAAATTACACACATTCTGATTGATTAATCGATTAAAACTAATCTCGCCCCCAACTCTGGTGGGTGCTAAATTGGAGTGCACTCATGCTTGCAAACGGCCCAAGTTCAATTTCGGCCATACTCGTCCCGTCAGTAAATTTTTCAATCTTTCAAGCAACTTCAAACATTAAATTTAATCGACCCAGCTTGGTTGAATATGGATTATCCACCATTATCTATCAGAATCGTCCTGGCACTGCTTTGGTCTTGACCGTAGTGTTAGCTGGTTGGGTAGTCTCGTCCCGGGACTCGGGTAGACTGGATGCAATGAGTGTGGGACAATTGAGGGTTCAATCGTTCTAGAATTGTCCCATCTTGTCATGCAATCAATTTTTCAAACAAACCATATACATGTACACTACTATTTCAACTAGTTTCAAATGACAATATCTCTTTGATAACAGTACATATAGAAATGAAAACACACAATCACCATCCCTTTCACTTTGAATCAAGAATGAGGCTAAAGCAATCTATTTCAGAAGGCAGGAATCAAAGAAACTGGTGACATGATTAATAAATAACTGGTATCTTATCCAACTGAAGCCATTGAATTAAAGCTCACAGGAAATTGCATATTTCTATAGCTTCAGACAATAGTCCGGGCTCGTATGAAAATAGTTTATTATAACTTTGCACTCTATCTGTGACACACCCTAAATCCTGCATTGGAGGGGGCTTAAAAACCAAAATAAAAGGGTACTATTTCTCCATGTGGACTGGGCCCAATTGCCCTCTAAAAGTGGGTCACATTTTCGGCTATCTTTTCCCAAATAAAGTAAATCAATAATAACCCTTTTGGGCCATCTGTACACTCCTTATTGTATGCCAATGCTAAAAAAATTTTGTCCCCTTTGGGTTTTTTTCTGCAAAATTCCCACAAAAAAGCGTAGATGTTTTGAGACAAGAAAAAAAAATTGTTTTACTTTTTTAAAATTTTTAAAAAAAACAGAATGTTTTAAAAAATTTCCCCGAATAATATTTCCCATTTCCCTAGTAAAAATGCATTTCAAAATAAGACTGACATGAAATATTCGTCGGCAATTCTAAACGTTTTTGACTTTTGTTATACAAAAGAATGCGTAAGACGTTTAAAAAATATACCAATGGGGCCTGTGCGTTGATCCCGTTAAATTTTCCATGCTATTTTTTGAGGCTTTTCATCAAATAGAAATTTTGCTAATGGGGGGTTTTCGTGTTAAAAGGAATATATATCGGTTTTGTCGGTCACCATGTATGGGCCTTCCCCTCGTTGGGTTTCCCCTGAAGCTCGGGGCAAAATTACTACTTTCGGGCCCATACTTTGGTAAACCTCAAACATACTTCAATATACCCAATGGGTTTCACTTTTAATAGTAAATTTGAGGCACCATCAGTATCATTGATATCTTCATAAAGTGCTTTTTCTAAAAAATTTTGTTATTTTTTAATATTATTTGATTGGACATTAAATTTAAAAAAAATTTAATTAAAAAAAAGCAACAAATTTAATACATCTTCATAATACAATGGTCTTTTGGCTAAACCCAGGGAAAAAAATTCAGTGAAAATGAAATCTAAAAACAATGCAAAAAAAGGGAAAAAAAGGGCAATATAAAAATCATGCATAAACCCATTTTAGAAGTATGCAGTCTTTCAAAATAAAAAATTTACCCAATTCAAGTTGGGGAAAATTAAGAAACAATTGAAGTGAGAAAAAAGTTCAAAGGATCTAAAACAACTTTTATGATAAAATTTTTCCCAAAAGTGTCCAGGTTTGGTAGGAAAATTTTTATGGTTTTAAAAAGAATGCTGCAAATTCACAAATCTCAAATATCTAAAAGCTTAAAAGAAAATAAAGATCAAAAACCCCGAGGGGGTTGAACTATCAATAAGAAAAAAAAATAAAATTTACCCAAAAAAGCATTCATTAAATTTTCTGTTTTTTTTGGTAAAAATATAGAATTAATTCTTCCTGGAAAATTTTCCCTTTTTGGTAAAAGTTGGACATGTAAAACAGAAACCAGGGAAGACCCAAGAGGGTTCAAGGGGAAGGGGGGTTTATTGAAAGGATGCTTTTTTAAAGTGATGGATTTAATTTAAAGGAAGGAAGCAAAATACCATGATAAATGTAGAAATCCAAAAAATTCAGCGACAAGTATGAAAGAATTTTGCAGGAAAAGATTCCATCTGTGTCGGTGTATAAGTACAAATAAGACAAAACAAGCTTAAAAAAAAGATGAAAAACCTTTTTCTGACCAAATTTAAAAATTTCCCGGCTCCCAAAGATCAAAGAAGTGAGCTGGTAAGCTCTGATCATATTAAAAAATGCCATTTAAACTGCCTTTGAATATCCCTTGTATTAGATTAAAAGAAAACTTGAGGATATTGGATTTTTTATTGAATTGTACCACAAATAGTGAAAAAAGCCGTTTCTGTTTGATACTAGAAATGTTTATTAAATGAGTTTGACAGCCATCTCACCTGAGTAAAACCCCTACCCCTTTCAGGGCCTTTCCCCCAAGACAGGGGTTCTGCCGCATTTTGACCACTTTTGGACATTCTGAGGCCGGGGGGGTCTGCCAATGCTTTTGTGAATAGGTGCCACAGTGGAAAAAGAATTGAGGGTTTAAGTCCTTTGGGAAGCTATTTATATGGGCCCATAAACTTGGAGGGAAAAATCCTCTGATGTCCCAAAACCCACATCTGAATTAATTCCCAAAATATCTACATATTCTATTCTAGTTGCCAGTCATAGAAAAAAATAAATTTTAAGGCAAAACAGAAATGTCCATCACTATTACTCAAGTGATCTTTTTTTTGAATGATCAACGTTGTTCGCTCTTAGTTTCTCTCTACATTTTAAAATTTAAATTTAAAGTAAGTGATTTACTAACTTCATAAATGATATAAAAATTCTTTTTTCTAATATTTAAGTACTTGTAATTACAGGACAAGTACACAGGGTGAAGGGAAAACCCAAAAAGGGCCAAAAATTTCTAAAAGGTTCCATTCACTAAAAATCAACCCTCCTCAAGTTTTCTTTAAACCGATGAAACATATTCAAAAAGGGAGTTTCAATGGCTTCTCTTTAAAGAATATGATCAGAGTAGACAACTAACTCCCATGATTGGGTGTCTAATAAATTAACTTTGGTTAAAATGGTTTATCCCTCATTTTCTTAGTTCAACCCCTTATAAACCCTGGCATTTACCATCTTTAAAAAAATTCCGTCCGTATATTTTTATAATTTAGTTAATAAAGTATTTAAACAAAATAAAACATAAAAAATAATCCCAATCGAGAATACAAATGCTTACATCAATAAAACTAATTTATCAAGGATTATTAGCAAATAAAATGTTTTAAACTGCTCATGTCTTTGTAAATTCAAAAAAAATGAACAAAATTCCTGAAATTGACCTACTAATGTAAAACCCTTTAAAGGGGGAGGTCAAAAGGGCAATTTTGATGTTTAATTTGGTTCCACATAAAATGTTCCTTTTAAGGTCAATACAAGTTGTTACTCTTTAAAAAATTTTTATAAATCGAGATAAAAAGCAATTTTATGAAATTTGACCACAATGACCCCTGTTTGACCTTGAAGGAGAGGTCAAAAAGGGCAAATATGATGTTTTATTTGGATTCCACATACATATGTTCCCATCTAAAGGTCAACACAAGTTTTTTTCTCTAAATTTGTTATTAATCGAGATAAATGCAATTTCTTTAGTTTTGACCCAATGACCCTGTTTGACCCCAAATATTTCCCCTCAAATATTTTGGGCAAACGTCGTTTTCCAAAAAAAAGTAGTATCTAAGGTACAAAAAAAAATGTTTTCCAAAAATCCTACGAAAAAAGGGGGTTTTACGGGCCCCGGACTAGTACATCATGGTCACTTTTAACAAATTTTTCCACCCGATAAGCAGATCGCTATAAATTAAGCTCTCTGTAAAATTTTTATCTGATAACATGTTTTGGGGAATTTTTTTAATCAAAACTAATTATGGGTTAAAATGTAGAATTTATGATTAAACTAAAAAAAAACTAAAGTGAAATTTTTAACTTTTTTGATTACTAAAAAATAAACTAAATTACACACATTCTGATTGATTAATCGATTAAAAAAAATCTCGCCCCCCAAATCTGGTGGGTGCTAAATTGGAGTGCCTCAGCTTGCAAACGGCCCAAGTTCAATTTCGGCCATACTCGTCCCCTCAAGGGAAAATTTTTAATCTTTCAAGCAACTTCAAACATTAAATTTAATGACCCAGCTTGGGGGAATATGGATTACCCCACCATTATCTATCAGAATCGTCCTGGCACTGCTTTGGTCTTGACCGTAGTGTTAGCTGGTTGTAGTCTCGCCCCGGACTCAAAGTAGACTGGATGCAGTGAGTGTGGACAATTGGGGGTTCAATCGTTCTGGAAATTGTCCCATCTTGTCATGCCCTATCCGATTAAAGACGGTAATCAAGAATAACTAAGCTGAGTTAAATTTTTATATACCATGTATGGCGCACCTGATTCTAGCCAATTACATGCGAGATTTGGCAAAAGTGCTATAGCGGGGCGAGTCAAGACCACCAGGGAAGTTTCCCTCTAAATCGGCCGACTTCACAAATTGGCGATACCAGTGAATCTTTTGCAAGTCGGACGATTGAGACATAATCAGCCTAGAATTGGTATAAAAGGAGTGGCCCATGATGCCCGTGCATGTTTTGATTATCTATTTTGATGGAGAGAAGTTTAGTTGCGTGTATTTAGAACACTAGTTTCGCATTCCCACACCGAAATCTTTAAAAATCCTAACCCGACCTTGCTCAAAAAGTGGGAAAAAAGGGATATTCAAACATAAATTTATTCATTTTCCTGTTATTTACAATTAATAGAATAATTTTATAATCCCAACTTGTGTTCCCTTTGACAATATGAGAAAAAGAACCGTCAAATTCACATACATAATGGTATTTTTTTTTAAACATATATTCTCTATTTATTAAGGGATTGGTTTGCATCAACAGTACAAGTATATGTTTATGCAACAATAATAATCGATCAGTGTAATAAAGATACATGAAAGCCCACGAAAGCAAAGGTTAAGTGCTTAATTGTTTGAACTAAATGGGCTCCCCCCAAATGAAATTCTAACTGAAGCCTTTGATCTGTCTTATATTCAAATCGTTTACACTGATTAAATGAAGTGATTGTTTCTCTATTTAGAATATTAGACTTTTTAACAATGTAACTTAAGTTTTTTACATGAAGCTGAAAAGTTGGTGTTTAATGTATAAAATATTTTAAAAATTTATAGTTATTGAAAAAGAATAATGGGGAAAAAATTGCCAAGGGGGTTTCTTCCCTAATAGTTGAGTTTCTCTCTCTTAAAAGGGATAAACTATGAAAGGTAATAGAGAGAGCAAATAAAAATTGATGTCAATTATTGTTTATGATTTTTTCTAATGTATTCTAATATGCACATATATCAAAAGAATAATGTGGTAAAAATCGCTTCAAAATAAGATTTCCTCCAGTTTCCTGCCCTAAAATTGGAGATTCTCCCACTCCCCGTTCGGACCGAAAAACTAAAGAATAACCATTCGTCATTTTTCGATTGAGGTAGCCATCCAAGTCGGTATCATGTCTTTTAAGTCTTTATCTGGTCTCCATAGTCAGCAGCTTGAAGTTGTTATCTAGTCTTCTAAAGTCACCGGTGGACCGGCGACTGGTGTGATTTTCCAAAGTTCCGCTGCATGCAGCCCGGGAAAAAAGTCGCCGTGGTTTGCTGGCGACTAAAAAAATCAATAAAAATCATTACCAAGTCGTTACCGTCGTTGTTCCATGTGCCTGCCCCCGGACCAGGTGTTAACCAAGATAACGACCATAAAATCATGGTTTTTCACCTGATTGCCACCTGATAACGACGTGGTAGCGGCGAAAAAGTCTAGAGTTTGGTTCATTTACACAAAGCTATCGATGAGGCTGCCCCTCCTATGATGCTACCCAAGTGAGATAATCACATGTAAGACATAGAATGACAAAGGTTTATCGAAAGTGAACACTTTTTAATAAAAGTACATAGGATATGTGATAAACTTTACAAATATAAATATATACAATTACTAGCTGTTTACCCGGCGTTGCTTGGGTTGACACACATGAGATCCGTAACATGAAATGCTCCTCCTTCCCATCCTTTCCCCTGTCCCACATCCCTGATCATCAAAGAGCTACACAGCGAGACATCTAGGCTCACGGTGGCGCGTGCTTTGCCACATTCCTGGAGTATATACACACGCATTCCAAGACAGTCAACAGTCCATACTGCCCCCTCACCTCAGGCCCCTGCACACCCGGCGTGGCGGGACCAGTGATAACACCCGCCCCTGTGCGTCAGACACCCAGATTTTTAGATTGCACGCCCAGCACTGGAAGATTACATGATAGTGGTGGCACCACCCAAGAACATTAAGCTCGCCTACCTCACTTCAGGCACTGGCCGCACCCGTGGCTGCCGCTGCCACAGGCAGTTTACAGGCCCAACCCTGTCTGGTAACAGTTTAAACTCCCACCTCTTCCGCCCTCTCTCCTTTCATCTTGCCTCTTTGGGGAGAGAAGAGGGGATGGTGGCGAAGAAAGAGTAGTGGAGGGTGTAATACTTAATCTGTATCAGGGGTATACCAGGGGTAGCAGTAGCTGGGTGAGGGATATTAGAGGGATCAATCATTGCCATATACATGTAGTGTGTATGTGACTGTCACATATGACGAGGGAAGAAGGTGATGGGGGTGTCTTTAATCTGTCACAGACCTGTATACTAGCAGGAGCTGGTACGAGGGATGGGGTACTGCTTTTAAACCATTTTGACCCAAGATCACGACCAAGTTTTCCTCAAGTCTCTACTTTAGTCGAGGACCTAATCGCAATCAAGTCTTCTTAATCTTTACCAGGTCTTTACCAGGTCTTTACCAGGTCTTTACCGCATCGCCATCATCAGGGCTATGTAGCAACCAAGTCTCAACCTAGTCTTCATCAGGTCTTCACTATGTCGGGATGTGGTCCTAATCAAGTCTTCCTCAAGTCGTCACCAAGTCGGATCAGTCACATGGCAGGTCCCCAATTTCTGAGATTTAGTCTTCACAAGTCTCCACCAAGTCGTAAACCTATGGCGACCATGGAACCCGGATAAATTTTTTCCGCCAAAAATGTGCATTTTGTTGTGACCTAGTAAAAACCTAAAAAGTCGTGGTATCGACGACGATTAGTCCCGACCACGGAACTGGGGGTTATCTCCCACTCTTCCCAGACCAGCTAATTTGCATAAATTTACTACGACGTATAAATCATCGCGTGATGAAGTTTGTGAAGAAATGTTATTAAATTAAAATAACTCCGTTAAAGTGGGGGGCAATAGGGTATTCCATTATGTTTGAATGTGAGATAAGAAAATAACTCACTCAGTGAGATATTTTTCTTATTTCCCATTCAAACCCTTGCAATACCTATTAGCCTCACTATCGTCTGTACTTGTCTGCTCTTGTTCCCTCTTTGTGGTATATCGTCTCTAACGTGAACCAAGTGGGGCAGGAGGAGGTTTGAAGCGAGGTTGAGGCGAGTGTGAAAGCAAGTAAGAGCAAAGTGCCACCCCCAACGCCAATGCAAAATAGGTCAGTTCTTGGGCGATTATGTCAGCTCTCAGCCCAACAATCGGCCTCCAAGGAATTGGCCATTTTTCTACATAAATCTGTGGTGCTCGGGCAGCGGTGAAATGGGGGTAATATGTGGTTGCTAACCCCCCATTACATACGTGCTGCACCCACCTTCTTCCCAGCGGCACCGAGGATTTGTTACTAAAAATAGAATTTTTTTTTGACATTTGGTCCCCGGTGGGGGTGGGGGGGGGGGGGCGCAACACAGCGTTGAGGCCAACTGCAGGATCGGCGTGAAAAAGTCATTATACTGGGGCTGCGGTACAAATGGGGCACACGCGGATAGTCATCGGCGCCAAAAAGCCATGCAGCGGCCACTTTTCTGACACTTCTCCTAAAAAGTCGCAAGGTGCCGTCGAAGCCTGTGCCGTCCGGTGGGGATTCCTTTGATCTCCCGCCACCGCCAGGCCAATCGGCGGTTTTAAAGGGTTCGTCGGCGGCTTTAAAGCACCGTGGGCTGGTGTTCGGCGGCGGCTTTAAAGCACCGTGGGCAGGGTTCGGCGGCGGCTTTAAAGCACCATGGGCGGGGTTCGTCGGCGGCTTTAAAGCACTGTTGGCAACATCGCCACAGCATGACTCAACACTTGTTGAAATTTATTTTAATTATTTTAAAAAACAAAGAAAAACGAAAGCTGTGCCGTCGGTATACCCCCAGCGGTATGTATGTAATAGGGGTGTAACATGGGACTAAGCAAACTATTAAATGGTACCCCAGATATATGACTGTATGATAAATGCGTTTGTTTAAATTTGTAAAAAGACTCTAGTCTTGAGAAACTGGTAATAAAGATAAAGGATTATAAAATAGTTGGTTTGTTTTGACTTTGCTAGCAGAAAGAACAATAAATAAACATAAAATATATTGTATCCTTTCCCTATTTAGTGAGCCTAAATATTAAATATACTTTGCACGGTAGTAATATAATTCTTATAGGCAATTGGCAATAAAACACACATTTTTTAAAAACCATCAAAAACATAAATACCGTATAGATTGCGACTATCATCTTTCTTTAAGTCTTCTTTTTTTTAACATAAAATTGTATTTTGTGAACTTTGCTTGGTTTAGCGATCTTGAGAAATTGGGCAATAATTGGCCCACTTTTGTGATTCAGAGTTATTCCTCCATTTCACTTCATTTGCCAAGCTCTGAAATTGGTTTGCACTATAATTTTCTTGAGAAACTTAATGTACACATGTTCGCTTCACTTGTGCAATTTTATAAAGCAACTACCTTGACCAACTTTCATCCCTCCCCGGATCTTCTTCAGTCTGCTGCCAATTTACCTTTTTCATCACATGATGGTCATGTGATTTTATCAGGGTCTCTGGTAGGATGTTGGAGTGAACGGCGAGCAGATCGGCGACCCATTCTGGTTCAGGTCGGGCTTCAACCATTTCATATAGATAGCCTCTCTGATCTTTCTTTTCAAATGTACTCTGGTCACGGTCCAGGATCTTGATGTTGTCTAATGTGATGTTATATCCTTCTCTATGGGTTGATGAAGGTGTGAAACATGGGAGGAGGCGCTGCTGGGATGTCTATGTTGGTCAAATCTGGTTTTTAATGTCTTGGATGTTTTCACCAACATAAGGAACTACCACATGATTTGGAGCCAGATACCCCCATAGTTTATTTGGTAAACCAACGCAACAGATATCCTCCTTCTTAGCGGGTCTTTTTAGTGCAACAAAACAATTGCGTAAGGTTTTGGGGGTTTGGTAGGCGCTGCATCCTGTCTCGCCAATATCCTCCTTAGCGCCACAGCCAGGTTCTTCACATGAGGGGTACCTCCATCATTTTTCTTCATTAATACGATGGTTTTGATCTGTCTTCTTTGCAATGTTGCATTTTATAGCTTAACAGAGCCCCTCTTACGTGCCCATGATGGGTACCAACATTTGGTCAATGCCACATTTTTTTTGTCTTCTCTATCGATCTCCTCCATAATTACCGTATTTTGCTCTGGATGGGAATGCATTACAACACTAAGTTTATGTTCCAAGGGGTGGTTGGTCAAACTGGAGGTACTGGTCTATATCGTGGGCTTTGCAGTAGATCTTGAGATTGAGACTCCCATCTTCTTTCTTCAGTACAATGTAGATCGAAGGCGATCAGGTTGCCATTTT
>JAGTTF010001257.1:0-18741 GCA_019095985.1 Streblospio benedicti | reverse complement strand
TATATCAGATTAAAAGTGCCCAGAGAGAACAGGGTCAGCATATCATTATTAATGTTGACTCAGGGTCAATAGCTATTTGATTTAGACATGTTTATAAATCACCTGCAATCAATGCTAAGCACATAGATGTAGGGTGAATACAACATCAAATAAGACTTTTTCTGCTTTATTGCTTTGATGGCAAACTAAACGTCTTTATTACCTATGAGTTAACATTGATTTAGCGACGCTGTGCTCTCTGAGCAGCATTTATTTGATCTATTTTTAAAAAGTGTTTTTAAACTATTGTTTGTTTGTTTTCTTGCTGGTGTGTGAAGTTTGGTCGGCACTAATTCCAGTTTTATAAAAGCTCGAGAAAATGTGTAAATGCAATGTAGGCACACAGGTAGATATTTTGAAATTGCTTAGATGGATTGTAAAAGAGATTCATGTGAGCTCAAAATTGTTGTTTTAATATGCAGTCATTAAGGAAAAGTACCTATAACAGTGATGTAAAAAGGTTATCCATAACACATAATTTGGTATTTGTGCTTTTTAAACTATATTCCCCTTCATCATCATACGATAGATTCCCCAAAAGAATAATTTGTTTTCCGTCGCACCATCTATTGGAACTCCATTGAAGAACCTGATATTGGTATGAATAATAAAACATTGATATCACACTGTACATCAAACATGTATATGTGTTAGTCTAGAAATTACCAAATGAAATAAATCACCCCAGTAAAACCATGGCCAATGGCTTTGTGCAATTGCACCGGAGATACACAAATAAGATAGATTCTATTCCCTAGTCTGTCAACTCAAATAAATTTCTATTGATAATTTAAATTTCTGGTACTATAATTCATTGTTTAGTCATCAGCGGCATAGATATAAATATTCACACATTGGCGCCAGAACAGTTTCTTAATATTGATTTTGCAATTATTGAAAATATCAAATTTTACTATCACTGTTCTTACAAAGCCAGCTCCTACCACTGCATTGACATAGCTGAAAACACAGCTTCCATTGGACTATATTAAGTGGCCCTAACGGGACTCGAACTCACGACCCCAAGGTTGTGAGACCAGAATGATACCATCATCCCAAGCAGCAGGCTTTTAAAAGGTTGTTGAGCTTGCTTGCAAGAACAGTGAGATTAAAATTTACAAGCAAACTCAGGAAAAAATATATATACAGTTGTTTTAGAAAATATTGTTATGATTATCTCAAAATTGTATTTGGTGTGCTTGTCATCGTACACAGACTTAATATTTTTACAGTTTTCTATAATCATTCCCAATATTTCACACAATATGATTTTAAGGTTTATTATATAAATTTTGTCAATTATTTTTATTTTGAAATTAAATCAAGGGGATAAACATTTATTTTCTTTGTGACAAGGATACCAGAGATTATGGCAAACCACCTTATAGGGCCAACTAAATTATATGGTCTATGTTACTTTATATCGAGGGCCAACTAAATTAAATTAAATGGTCTATGTCACTTTATATCGAAATTATACCAGAGGGGTGTGAGGGGTTCTGTTTACATAAATGGCGTTTGTTCTTTTTGCCCCATAAATGTGTGCCACAGGTGGTCTATATAACTATTATTTAAAGATTATTCAAAGATTTAATGATGAATTAAAATTATTTTGAATTAGACCATGAGCTTATTTTGTGGTCTAACATGGATGCATATCATGAATACTAGTACCAGAAATTTAAAAATAAATAACAGAAAAAACACACTCCATCTTGTTTCAGTCACTCCTGAGTGACCGGACATGGCTTTACCACAGTGTATAGAGGGCTACCATTGATATGTTTTGTTAATCCAAAGTTCGTTGAATGGATGTTGATGCCTATCGTTCTATCGATTCCAACTTCAACGGTCGTCTCGTGAAATTCCCGCTCATTCCAAAACAAGAAAGTACTACCTATTAATCAAGTGGTGATCATTAGTTCGTGATTTCATTCTAAATTATTGTGTATTCAATTCCTTAGCCTTTGTCAAGGCCCAAGAATAACATTTTAGGGAATGATCATAAACAACTGATACCAGGGTCGTCCATTTTTTGGGGCGGGAAGAAAAAGTTAACCGACCCCCCATCAACATATTAAAAAGTGGAGTGACCCCCCACACTCTGCTAAAGATAAAGTCCTCTAAATAGTCATTGCATTGCTAAAAGAAAATATTTGAAAAAACCCACCATACCGTAGCATGATAACAAAGTTCAGCGACCCCCACAAAGGCAATCAGAAAAGTTGGACGACCCCCCCACCTTTTGGACGACCCCCGGTATCATTATTTATGATCGTTCCCTTAAAAGATTATTTAGATTTGTGATGATAGCGCTCTGAAACAGGCACAGTCTAAATGCCTAAGCTTAGCGAGACAATATTCAAACACAGTCTATTGGAGTAAGTCTAAGATATGCATGTACAGCAGACCAAAGTTGTATTCTGTGTATGGGTGTTTTATGAATGAAACTAAATATGAATAACTAAATATTCTATATCATGGCCTTTAGAAATGCTAGCCATTCCTGTACAATAAAACATTAAATTGCCACGTGAACAACCTATTATTGGTAAATAAGCTTGTAACGCATCAGTACAAATTAGTTAGAGATAATTGTTGATACTAAAAAACGCTAAATAAATTGTAATTTGACAGACTGTCATCGGCAATTTGTATCCCATTCCGTTTTTAATGTCTGCTTGTTCCCCTGAGTCCCCGATATATAAAAAACACTGGATCTGGGACTGACCTCCAGCCTTAAGGGACCTAGAGATTGTTGAGCACCACACAAAAAATCGTTAATATCAGATGATTCCCATATGAGTGCAGTCTGTTATTACACCCTTACAAATGGTGCTCCCAGATGGCAATTTTGAAATTGAACTACTTGAGTCAGTTACATGCCCGCCGATATGGAATACTCAAGTACAGAAACAGAACCCCACTAGGAAACCGGTATTTTTTCAAATTTAACAAAAAGAAAAAAGTCTCTAAGAAAATGTTTACTATATTATCACATGAGAACCGTTATACATCATCTGAGAATCATCTGCGTAGTTCTATCAAACCAGAAAGGTCTTCAAAATATTTACAAAAAATATCAAATGCAACATTTTTTACTCTTCAACGACGCAATCATTTTTGCGATTGCAAAGAACTCGCATTCGATGCCTCAATATATAATGCATGATTATGGTGAGAAATGATATGCATGATTCTTTTTCATTGACGTCTGTTTACAGGTGTGTATATCTCTAAGAAAAGCGCTTTGACTGGATCTAAAATCTCTAACATTGATTTATGTGTAAGGTGTATTGAGAAATATAGCAAGAGTGACTCAAAATCAGCCCTCCATATCCCAGGGCAATTTATAGACAAAAATAAAAGTCACGTCACTGGCGCTCGTATAGAAATACCCCCCCCCGCCTAAGGGGTTTCGCAAACATGTTTTTTTTTTGTACGTTAGACACTACTCTTATGGAAAAATGATGTTTGCCAAAAATATTTGATGGCGAAATATATTTTTGGGGGTCAAACAGGGGTCATCGGGTCAAAATTTCATAAAATTGCATTTATCTCGATAAATAACAAATCTAGAGTAAAAACTTGTATTGACCTTAGATAGGAACATGTGTATGTGGAATCCAAATGAAACATCAGATTTAACCTTCGACCTCTCCTTCAAGGTCAAACAGGGGTCATCGTGTTCAAAATTTGATAAAATTGCATTTATCTTGGATTAATAACAAATTTAGAGTAAAACTTGTATTGACTTTAGATAGAAACATGTGTATGTGGAATCCAAATTAAACATCACATTTGACCTTTGACCTCTCCTAAAGGTTACATTAGTAGGTCAATTTCAGGAATTTGTTCATTTTTCCGTTTACGAAAGAAATGAGCAGCTTTGAAGTATCATTTGTTAATAATCCATGATAAATTAGTTTTATTGATATAAGTATTTGTTTTCTAGATTGGGATTACTTTTATGTTTTATTTTGATTAATACTTTATTAACTAATCATGCAAAAATATACGGACTGAATTAATATGATAGTAAATGCCATGGTTATCACAGAGAATGCAAAAATATATTTCGCCATCAAATATTTTTGGCAAACATCATTTTCCTTAAGAGTAGTATCTAACGTACAAAAAAACATGTTTACCAAAACTCCTTAGGGGAGGGTGGGGGTATCACAGACCCCCGCGGACTAAAGGCTAGATACAGAATGCACCTTGGATATATTCTGTAACCAGGATTGTAGTGGCTAGCGAGGTTTTTATTTTTGTCTATAAATTGCCTCTGTCCTCATATGTACTCGTTTAGCTACAAAAAAAGAAAATGAAAAAAAAAAAGAAGAAATGAATACATACATTACATACAATACATTAGCATACATGTAAGTTTAAAACATTCTAGATCAGTTACCTGTTTTTTCTCTTTCTACTGACAATTTGCATAATTTTGATAAATTGAAATAGACTAAATTAAGTTAAAATAAGCATAGTTTCAAAATATTCCCACAAAGTCCTCCTTCCTAGGCATGGTATTATTTTTATATTTCAATACAAATTGCTTAAACTTTATAATCATATTATTTATTTCTAATACTACTGTATCTTTTTATGTTTTCATATTCATAGCCTAAAATGATATATTCAGAATCAAAATTAATGTTTTTATCAAACCTTCTTCTTATAATGAAATTAAATTCCTTAACAATACTTTAACATGGACACACTCAAATAATAAACAATTCTAAATTGGATCTTTTTTAAATCATTTTTCTTACATGCTATATGTAGTTAAGAAAACTATATTGCCACTTATCAATTTTATCATTGTGATGCACAGAAATCATTTTATGCTTATATATTACAGCAGGAGAGATAAATTTTCTATTTACTAAAATCTTATATAGTTGTCTAGATTTTAACTTACATAAGCCTTTCAATTTCTTATTGATATCTAATACATTTATTAATAATTGGTCCCTTTCACATAAACATTTTGACCTTTAAAACGTAATACTTCTATAATGCTCCTCCATGCCATGTAACAATTTATAGGAACACCTCTGTTGCGCCACTCTGAAAAACTTATTACATTTCCATTCTTAAATAAATCACCTATAAACCATATACCTGCTTGTAGCATGTACTCATTATATACATATTTATTGTTAATCTTTACATTTCGTTATAATAAATAAATTGATTTCCCAAATTAAGATGTTCATCATATATGTTCGGAAGCCTCGTTATAAGGCGTGTCCCGTGTATGAGGAGCCACACCTCTGCGTAAAAAGAACTCACCTAGTTTGAAAACTATAGCTAGTGTGATCCCCCCACCCCTGAGGCTCAGTTGGCTACCTAGCTTGCCTCTGGAGGTCCATGTACCAACACCACGTGGCCTCCCTCTGCTATAATCATCAAAACTGATGGCTGAGGGAGTATTCACTCAAATTCAAAAAATTCAAAAATTGATGTGCTTCACTTCACACAAAAATTTGCAATAGTTCATAATAAAATTCTGAGGAACATTTGATTTTACGATTATCAAAATTACTCATTAATAGTACTTTAGGATTTTCTACAGATATTAGTTTTCCATTGTAACTGTCCAAATTGAATTATGGTTCAAAAATATATCTATTAACCCACTTTAATTTTTGGGCCTTAAGTAATGCTTCTATATCTATCATTTTCATTCCTCCTTTATGGAATTCTTGTATCATTGTATTGCATTCTACTTTATCTAGATTGCTTCCCCATATAAATTCGTATATTATTTTAATCATCATGTTTTGATCATTTCATTTGGAGCAGTTATAAATTTAGTTAGAATTGAGAGACTCCAAGTGCTTTTACAATCAAAATCTTTCCTAATAGCGATAATCTTCTTTGTTTCTACCTGTTTAAGTTTATTTTGAGTTTCTCTATCCTTGGCTTAACATTGAAGTGAAACACATCAATAGGATTATGGCCTCAATAGATTCCAAGAAATCTAGTGGGCCCACTTCTCCATTTCATGTTCAATGGTCTTTCCTCATTTTTTTTGTTAATTCCCAACCACAACTCTTCAGTTTTTTGTTTGTTTCGCTTAGAGTCAATACTTGTGCTTAAGACCTGATATTTGGGAGAAGTCTGAAAGTTGATAATAAAATAATTTTGCTGATTTAAAAATTGTCAATATAGCCGTTGTAGCAGCAGCAGATTGAACGAATTTTAATTCTTTATCTTAACATTGATACCCTCAATATCTTTATCATTTCTTATGAATATAGATAAAATCTCTAGACACAATACAAATAAATATGAAGATAACGGATCCCCTTGCCTCAGTCCTCGGGTAACTTTAAAATAAAATGAAGATATATTATTTTTATTAGGTACACAACTTTGTATGTTCGTATAGAATATTTTAACCCAATATTGGATATAGTTTCCAAAATCAAACATGTCTAGTACATGAAATAAAAAATCATACTCTATGGAATCAGACGCTTTTTCAAAGTCAACCATTATTAACATACCTTCCTGCTCAAAGTTTCACAATAATCCATTAAATCTGTAACCGTGTGAATCACAAACCTTATATAAAACCTGACTGATTACAATGGATAAGATATGGTAGCACTTTTTGAAACGTTGAGATATTACTTTTGAAATAATTTTATAATCTACATTTGATAATGAAATAGGCCACTATTTTTTAAAAAAAAGTCTGTCTTTTTTTCTTTTTCATGTAGAAGAGAAATTAAAGCCTGTTGTTGAGAATGAGAAAGTTCACCATATTCATAACAATATTCAAAACGTCATTTCAGGTACTACAGTTTCTTTTAAAAGATTTCATTACCTCTTCATATTCTTTAATTTCAATAGGTTTATCACAAATTTGTTTGAGTTCTTCCGAAAGTGAAGGAATTTCATTATTCTCAAATATTTGTGTTAAAGTTTATTTCATTTATTCCTGAAGATAATAATATCCTGCAGATTTTTTTGTGTGTTTAAAATTTCTTGTTGACTAGTAGTTATGATGCCATTATCCAATTGTAGTTTTCTTATATGCTTTTGATGGAATTTCCTTTTTCTAATTCGAAAAAAATACTTAGTACATTTCTCACCCACTTCATGACACTTAACCTTACTTCTGACAATACTACCTTTAGTTTTGTTAATTTCGATTTCTTTAAAGCTCCATAAAATTGATAAAATGTTTCTCGTCCTGCCTATTTTCCTACACATATGAAGGAGGTCAATTTTTTTCTTTATTTTTTATTTTTTATTTTGCTGATTTTCTGTCCTATTATAAAAAAATGAGGAGGGGTTCACTTTTTATTATTTTTCTTCCGCGCAAAATCTTTCATTTTTCAAGTTGAATATTGGGTCATGAATGAACTACATGTGTTACAATTGCATATGAATAATGTCTTTCTATTATCAAAAAACCAACAAAAAAACATCACTTATAAAACAACTAGTATAATAATAATGAAGTATAATATCTAACGTTCATAGCTAACAAATGACAGGCCTCCGATTTTGTTTTACCAGGCGGAAGGGCCGTTTTTTTTTACCACTGGGAGCCAGGAGGCTGGAAGGGGGAGGGAACGAGAAACATTTTTATTTTTTATTTTTTTTCATTAAATTCACAAAATTATCAGGGAATAAAAATTGTTTAATTTCAGGAGGCTTGCACTAGACACAGGAATGGCAGAATGGTCAGAATGTACTGAGGGTATAATATCAACGTCCAACTATGTTATCAAAAAATATTATCAGATAATAAAAAAATAATGTAGTCTGCTACTTGTAGTAACGTTAAGATTGGCGTTAATGTATCATCTTGTTTATACACCCTTCCTGATACCTTCCCTCGTTACCGGGGTTATCACTCTCAGGCCCAGTGGGATATCAGGTGCACCTGGCGTCTGGCCTGCGAGTGATTATCACTTCATGCTGCTAAGCTTGTCTTCCCGCCGTCGGCATTGGGTCACCCGTGGGCACGCGCGTGCTAAGTGGGTCGACCAAGGTGGGAAGGTCACGTTTGGCGGCCTCCTACTGCTTTGATCTTGTTCGAGGCTCCGCCTTGTAGTTTTTCGGTCGCTGTTTGTGTCGTGGTTGGCTGCAGTTAATCATGGCATGGGCGATGGTCGGATTGAGGCGGAGCCTCGACTAGGTCACTAACTTTACTCTTCTGGTTATCATACGCTCAGCAATGGATATTGTGCAAGGTTAAGCATGCGTTTAACCCCAGAAGGATATCCCGAGAGCGCTGATTGGGTCCTTAGCACACCGTTGCCAATGCTGGCTTCCAGTGGTTTGGACTGGACAATCGGTCTGATGCATCAGGTTGATAACGTCTAACAAAGTTTATATTTCCTTCTTGGGGGTTTCGCTATACAGTAATCGGTGTGTTCTCCAAGGCTGGAGATTGTATTTTCAAGGCTGGAAATACCACACCACCAGTCCATGAACTCCAATGCTGGGGTAGTGCTCATGGACGTATATATTAGCTAACGTATATATACACATATATACCTCAGATTGACGTTTCTCCAACTGGAGAAAACACACACACGTACCACACCGACACCATTGTGGTCTAAAGGCTACATAAGTGAATCACACCAATTCACTGTTTAGCTCAAGTGGGGACATTATGATCTGCAGATCATATGCTGGCTGCCCCAAGAACGTTATTGTATAGTGCATTCCCTCATCCCAAACTTTATATTCGTATATTTTATTTCATATGTGTAAAATTATGTATATATATGTATATTATATGATATGTCAGGTATTTTAGTTAGGTTTAGCTAGCTCATTTTATCACGTATCTCTCTTGTAATTGTTTCACATATGGTATGTAATAAAGGTTTCAATTTATGGCTGTGTTTGTTTATATAAATGCTCATTTTGTATTTAACAAAATTCCGTTTATATGCAAACACAGCCAGACTAACAAGTCGCTAGCTAGCTAGACTAGCGGCACCAACTGGATCGGTTTGTGGGACAACTTGGTCAACTTCATTCATGTTTTTAGCCACGGATATTTCGTTTCACCCTCCCACCCAACCCGGAAACTCAATTATTCCCGGGCCCGATCCCACGGAATGCATTTATTCATGTTATAATGCTGTTTTGTTTTCAGTAGGTCATAGTGCAATCATGTTTGTTGATTAGGTTTACATGCATGTGGAGGGGACATTATGATCTGCAGATCATATGCTGGCTGCCCCAAGAACGTTATTGTATAGTGCATTCCCTCATCCCAAACTTTATATTCGTATATTTTATTTCATATGTGTAAAATTATGTATATATATGTATATTATATGATATGTCAGGTATTTTAGTTAGGTTTAGCTAGCTCATTTTATCACGTATCTCTCTTGTAATTGTTTCACATATGGTATGTAATAAAGGTTTCAATTTATGATTTATTTTTCCTAAACCATGCAGACAGGGATTTACGTTTTACCTCGTCATTCATACATTACATTTAATGAAACCATATGACTCCATATGTACTTACTTGCAACCAATGACTGTGGTACTGTACTCCACAAGGTTCTCCATGTCACATCCCACGCGAAGGTTTGATATCCGGCAGCTGCTACGTTAACCACATAGGAAGAATTATCACTTGGTATTGGAAGAACTACTTTACCATACACGTCTGTTGTGTAAACCTCCCCAGTGGGCACCGTCACAGTCGCATAAGGATAAGCAAGCCCCACAGTTAATTCGTTTTTAAAAATATTAAGAATACCACATTCATATACAAAAATAAATTAGTATAGTAGCATTGGTTGAATGAGATGTACAAGACCACATGTTTTATTGATACCAGTTATACGTCTACGGATTCAACTATTGGTTTTTCAGCTTACCTGTTTCACTGTGAGGTGTACTCGGAATGGGTGGATCAGTGGTGAAAATAGTACTTGATGCTGTAGTTTGAATATCATCAGTCATAAATGCAAAATGAGGTTTAAGTTGTTCAGCCATTATGCAATCACCATATGATTTATAAAATGGCCCTTTTCCGTATAGAAAATAACTAAGAATGGCTTCATTCTCTTCAGACATATCAAGGTCATTCTTAACTTCTGAAGACATACCAAACTGGGGTACGGGTGAAAAATAATCTTCGCTGTTAATTGAACCTCTTATTCCATTTGGCACAAATGTGGTGCACACCGTTTTCAGGCAAACCCCACCTCCATACTGGTCACTTGTTCTCCCCTCATCTCCCCAAACGTACTCAAGGTGTGTTTTAACTGATACACGCTTTCCAAATATTTCTTTGTAGTTGTCTAAACCACTATTATAGTAAGTACGGACTTTTTACATAACATATATTTGTATGAAATCCAACTGCATACCAGTCGCTAGTCGGAACGATAATACGATTTGTAAGAGTTCCTCCATCTCTTTCAAGGTGCTTGAGTAAAGCCAATACCCACCAGGATGTAGTGAATAAATGTTTAAATCAAGTGTGTTGTTCTCAACCACGTCTGGTAATACAACATCAATGACGCGTGGAGAAACCTAAAATATTGCAATGTTATATTTGTTTCATCCGATTTATTTAAACAAAGCAAATGATTTGACTCTATAAGCATAACCAATATATATACACATTTATTTCAATGCGCAAATTCAACTGATGCCGCATATGGCAGCAATATTTTTTTTTCAAAAAAAAAAAATGTGCGCCCCTGACAATTGCTGAAAAACAATGGTTGATACCAATTTGAATTAAAAAGTCTTTCTCATTGTGCATAAACCCATTTTTGTATCTGAGATTATATGTAAAAAAGTTTACTACGTGTACGTAAAAATCCAAACTTAGCGTTGTAAAACCTGCCTTCAGCTACGTCAATATACAGCTATAGGAGCGTGCTTGGTATAGAGAATAGAGAGAAAGGAGAATATATTTCAAGTCACAAGAAAACTTGGGAAAACACATTTGAATACATCTTGTTATATAGAGGTGGTCGTTTTAAGATGTGGTCTCAATTGAAGGTTGTAACATACCCGTGGCCCAAGTGGCGAAGCGGCCGTATTTCTACTATCAGGTGCATTGGCAGATTATATATTTGAATCCATACGGCACATTTGAGGTCTTTATTGACGCCAAGATGGCTCCCATTGTCTGTAATTTTTTTTAGGCAGCCAACTGGACCATTTTGACGGGTAAAGCATAAATTTGTACTGATACCCTTTACCATGAACAATCTTTTGTAGAGAGATGCCGTCGAGCTATTGGCTACAGAGACCCGGAGTTTGCTGGACAACACGCCAAAATTAGGATATTTATATATAGAGAAGTAGGACATACATATGACAGGATATTGACAGACGATATTGTCACGTACCTCGTTGTATCTAATATCATAACATGTTAACTTCCACAAAACAGTTGGGATAATACCCATTGGTGCATCTGACGTATATGTGACGAATTCTCCTGGTGAAGATCTAGCTACTTTATCATCAAAGTTTGAAATGAAAGTAAATCTGCAGCGCACTCGGCCGGTCAAAAGTCTCTTTGCATATGCAATAAACATGTTTGCACTAATTCGCAGTTCACCTGAAACATTCAAATGTTGATCATGGCTTTTAATATTGATATGCAGATGGGGGCAATACTAAGATTTGCACGTATTGCACTATTGCAAAGCTCATCAATACTGTGTCAATACTTTTGTAAATGCAATAAAGTATTTCAACACATTTGCAAACTCATTACAGTATTGTGCAATACGTTGCAATACTTTTCTGATTTCCTTTTTTACAAGCAGATTTTAGTATGACATGCAATTGGCAGCATTTGTATGATGTTAGTTTCTAATACTATTGTATTGCCATAATCAGTTATCTTCATAATTCATTATTCAAATTCAATTATTTTTTATTAATTACTAATGCTCTTCTGCAACATTACACCAAACATAAACTTCTATACAAAAAATCAAAAGTTCAAAACAGTTTTTGAGAACTATAGTCTCCTTTTCAATGATCAATTAACATTTAAATAACAATAGCCATACATGATCTAATTGGTTGTAATGAACTTCAGTGGTACTTTGGTAGACGTATTGCAAAAGTATTGAACTACTTTTTTGTAAAGTATTGAAATATTTTTTTTAAAATGTAATACTTATTGCAGAAATTGCAATACTTTAGAGAAGTATCATAAAGGAATAAAGTACTTCAATATTTTATTTTGACTACTGCGCCCATCTTTGCTTGTTCCCATATTTAATTTTTTACACTACATATGAGCTTAAAATCATAACGGTCTGTCTCAGTGGTATTTCAATTTTGGAGGGAAAGACGTGAAATTACTTCCACATGGACATACACGCGCGCACGCAGAACCCACACACTACACCCTGACAAGCGCGGCACACGCACGCACAGACATTTACATAGTGTGTAAATCACCTTTGTTTTGGAATCCAAATGTGATGTTTTCCATTGTGTTCACCTCGTAAAGAGTTCCATATGGAGTAAGGAAAATGTCTGATGCGCGGACCTATGCAATATAACAAGATTTTTTAATTGCACTTATCTTACAGCTGTACATGTCAAAATATACTGATAAAAATATTTCTTAGTGTGTGATTTAGGCAATACGAACAATAGAAATCCGCTTACAATTCAAATAGATTCTACATAGTTTTTATTTAACGTACATTAAATAAAGTGGTAGTATTACACGAACTTTTATTTTTTCAAACTATGTTTCGTCATTTGATAAGATTATCACCTAAGCAACAAGGGTTGATTCGTGAATAGCGAAGCACCAGCAAAAAGAGATTAGAATTTTAGTAAAAGCTTTAAATCACCATTCCTGTTCACATAACTGATGTTGTACGCTTGAGAATGTACATGTACCGACCGAAGTCTTGTTAAGAATGTGTATAATGTATGTCTTACTTTACTTGTAGCATCTTTGGTTTGAAGGAAGGCAACTGATTCCTCATAATTAGAGCCCGAGTATGGCATTACACTGAAGTAAAATAATGACGTGATCATTACCTTATATGCTTGGGGATCGTCCACAAATGACGTCATCAAGGAGAGAGGGGGGGTCACGCATAGATAACGAGGGATGACACGGGGGTGGTGGGGTCAGGGTGGTGACGTCATTGCGGAGTTGGGGTGGGTGGGGTTGGGGGCGTTTGTCAGCCTGCTTTCCCCTCGTGCTGTGCACTCGGGTGATATGGCTGCCATACTCGTTCAATAATAATTTCTAGTATAACCAGGAGGTGCGCTTTCTCTATGTATGTACTAGTTTTGAAAATGTTTATCATATGTCGTACATTGAAAAAAGGTCACAGTATAAAAAGTTTAATTATGTAAATAAATAAACTTCATACATTCTAGATGAACAGCATCACCAAAGGGACAAATCAGTGTTTACGGTAAGATTAAATAACAACCACAATGTAACCACATAGAGGTCATTGTGGTCGATAAAAAACCTTGCCGATTATTCCCAATTGTAAACACGTACCCCAGTATTAAGAAATCTAGCTATAAAGATGTTATTTGTAGATTGCTAACGAGGATGATACCTATCCTCATCTGAGTCAGATGAGTCAGGGAAAACAGTTTCAGCAGTAATTTGGGCTAGAGAACGTGTTTGTTCTTGCATAATCTCTGGCGGCACTTACATAAGGTGTCTGGCAATAACGTGAACTATGTTTTGTCACCGGGGTGTGAATTTGTTTTGAGATACACCAATACATACCCTACACTTGGTAATTTAAAAAACAGTTTTTATCCCCCAATCTAGCTGATGCATTTCTTTATTTTGATGAGCTCAGCTGCAGGTTAATTTTGTTTGAAAATGCTGAACCCTAGTTGTGATTTGACTGTCTGTTCTGCCATTATGTACGAAATATAATTAATGCATTTTTTTAAATTGACTATTATTACGGTGTACTTACTAAACAACTCTACTCCAATTTTCCTCAAGGGAATCGAACCTATAACGTCCCGCAGTAGCATGTATCGTCGAATCTCCATTAGCCCATTTGGCCCAAGCGCCTGATAGAGAGAAGTAAAAGTAACTCTGATGAGAAAAGTATAAAATATGTGGAAAAAAGAACTTAATTCACAACCTAAATTTAAGAACATACACGCAATTTAAACCAGAAATAACTCCTGGAAACTATATAACTCTAATATCCCTTTACTCATATAGATCTTTCATTGCTAAATTAAGATCCTTTCGGTTAAGTCCTTTCAAAACTAGATACAATTGCCACGCAAATTCTTTCAGACACAAAAACAAACAACACAGCACTACACTTAGCTGATACATTTGGACACTAAAAAGACCAAAACACCCCATATACCTTAAAATTGAAAAATATTGGCAAAAGGACCACCATGCACCACATCTACAAAATAATGCAACCTAAGTTTGAACGAAAATATCTTATTATAATTATGTAAAAACACACCTAGCCACACTCAATACAAGATGTGAACTATCAAGCACCAGCCCGGTGACTATGAAACAACTTTTAGCATAATTCTCTAATATATTCTAATACTAGTGTACTGAATATTGTTTCTGTAACTCATGTAATTTTGTATAACTCATTTTATCATTTTGTTCTGATGACCTCTGATGATTGTTGGAAACGTGAAAATTTAATTAAATGAAAATAGATCTATATTGACTTTAATATCTATGTAAATGTAAATGTGTTTATTCACAGTCGAAATTTGTACAAAGTGATAAACTACACCCTGCACCGTTTTTCACACCAATTTCAAATTTTAATGGCGATAAGCGACTACGATAAACCACAGTGAGCTCGACATACGCTTAAATACGCTGAACTCTCGAAATAGAAAACAATAACGTGCACGCCTTTTCTCTGAACATCACAGACTATGTTTTGTACGTGCAGTAATGGATTTATTATGTTATATATGTTTTCCATTCACAAAATAGTGGTAAACACATATCTCGCACACTCAGAATTGAGAAAGAGCGGCAAAGTGGTGAGACTGGTGTAATGCACTAAATTATCAATTTATTTATTATCATCTATTTGTTCTAATTTCAGATTTAATGTTGAAGAGAGAAATAAGCATGCTCGTATCCCACCTCCATTATTTTTCTTCTTACTAATTTGGCATCGACTAACTCGTCTGTATCGCTTGCTCTAACTGCACCATTTATGTCGAAATCGGTCTCGAGCATGACTGCCATCCACATTTAACAGTAATGTCGGTAATCTTGTTCTTCCTCGTTTGTCTACAAAAGGAATAATATTACTATAACATATATATTTTGCGTTTTATAACTTTTGACAAATTGCAACATGTTACATATTATAGTTATAATAAATGCACTGACATGGTTGTAAAATGGGTAGCTATGTACGGGAGAGCAGCATTTGCGATCATTTGTAGAGCCAAGACATTGGTAGCTAGTGAGTGGCTCAGACACTGATGCTTTGCATGTTCGCACGTTGAACTCCATAATATCACCGGAAACATTCCTGCGTTCTAACTCAGGAAACTCATAAGTTAAAGAGCTTCTGTTAACTTGCACCCACAAATCAGATACATAGCATGTGCTTTCGTCTGAAAATGAGATTGTTCAATTATATAATCGTAATACACACAAACCATTATTTACATAAAAAATCAATGTAACTAGGCTTTTTGATTGATATTTTGTGATAGATGGCTTCCTAATAACTATGATGATACATATTAATCTAGCAACATCTGTTATTTTTCTTTCTTTATTTTATTTTCTTATTTTCTTTCCCCTAAATTACCTTTTATTTATAAAATTTATACATTGCAAAATAAAACATACAGTATAATCAATAGTAGCAATGTCGGTTTTCACTGCTTGATCACCAACACTGCCTTTTTACAGATCTTTACAAGTCCTTGTTTATATCAACTAAATAGTGCGTATATATGCCGGGAAAGAAATACGAAGATATGGAACTCGGCTCATAACTAATTTAAAATAGTGAACTGCATATCCAAACAAATTGAGTATTGTTGGGAAGATATTTCTCATTCTTATCAGCATTTGGACCGGATGCGTTGTGATTACGCTCAGGCGTGAACGGCCAAATAAATTGTCTTATGTTATACACGACCAAATGTCTTGAAATTTTGTAGAATTACTCCACATATAAATGCTCACATCCTTAAATCTAGTAATTTACCATTTTCCCCTTTGTTTCATGTCTTCATTTACTTCTGCACCATGTCCACCCTGTTCTGTGCACTCTCTCTTTGATGTTCATTGATTTTGGGTAGTTTAATAAAATCAATAGCTTTTTCCTAGAAGGAGTGCTATATTCATGAACATATTTGGAAGGGGTCAAAACTAGTCCAGACGAACTGTAGCAGTATAGATTATTCCTTATATAACCAAACAAGGCAGTTCTGAGGTCGATTTTATGCTACATGCGAGACCGTTTGTAAAAGACACGTTTATTTGGAGAGACATTTGTTCGGTCGAACTGCCGCATGAGTGTATCGGAAGTTCAAGTGAACTTCAATCATCAGAAATAAAAAAAAACAAAGCATGATGATTGCAATGAAGCAAACCATCCTTACCACACTAGAAAATGGCCTGGGGAAGCTCACTTACATATAGCTATTATACAGATTGATATAATAAAATTTGGATTTTCTTATATATATATATATATTATATATATATATATATAGCTTATATATATATATATATATAAGAACACAACACAGCTCATAGATATGGATGTAAACTTGTTTTACTGTGCTCTGATTTTAGCCTGCTTATTAACGGTCAAGATTATTAATTAAATTCTAGATTAGAAATCTAATATTATATTACATAAAAAGGTTACAATTGTATTAGTTTAGTAAAAATGGAAATTGAACACAATGTACTCATAGTTCATTGGTCTCATCTATTTTAAAAAATGGAAATTGAACACAATGTAGCTCTTTAGTCCTATCTATTTTATGTATTGCACAATAGATGCTTACGTCTATGTCTGCATGATGATGCCAGTTCATTTCTATGGTTTAGAGATGCCATTCTGGGTTTAAATATTATGAAAAATTTCTCATTTTAGGCTGCAGAATTAAAGAAGAATGCCCCACTGGAGGTTGCCTGAAAGTAGCATAATATATCAGGCCACAGTTACTAGACAGGATAACAACAAGGAAGAAACATACATTGGGCCAAGGACAATTCAAGACAAGGTTTAATAATCACAAAACAAGTTTTAGAACCCAAACTATAAGAACGCCACAAAATTAAGCACATACATTTGGTCCCTCATTGAAGCTAACATACCATACTTGAAATGGAAAGTAATTACCAAAAAGCAATTCATATTCAAACTCATCCAAATCGTGCAGCCTATGCCTAAATGAGAAATTTTTTTTAATATTTAAAACCCAGAATGGCATCTCTAAACCATAGAAATGAACTGGCATCATCATGCAGACATAGACGTAAGCATCTATTGTGCAATACATAAAACAGATATGACTAAAGAGCTACATTGTGTTCAATTTCCATTTTTAAAAATAGATGATTTCAAAATAGATGAGACCAAGGATATTATAATATCCTTGATGAGACTAATGAACTATGAGTACATTGTGTTCCATTTCCATTTTTACTAAACTAATACAATTGTAACATTATTATGTAATATAATATTAGATTTCTAATCTAGAAATAGTGAAATTAATTATGTACAAAACAAGTTTACATCCATACCTTGATGACTTCGTTAATAAGCTAGGCTAAAATTAAGAAAATCCAAATTTTATTATATCAAACTGTATAATAGCTATATATGTATTCGCAGAGTCATTGCAGTGTTTTTATTCTGATGATTGAGTTCACTTGAACTTATGAAACAATGTTGTAAATAAAATGCTGCCATAAAAATACCTTGTAAATAAATATATATATATATATATATATATATATATATATATATATATATATATATATATATATATATATATATATATATATATATATATATATATATATATATATATATATATATATATATATATATATATATATATTATCACTTCTAGTTCTTATAGTGCTCAACAAAATATATATTTTGGAGCAGTAATATAGTCTATTTTTATTATTGAAGACACATATCACATACTTCTACAATTTTGTTTCATGCATACATATGGTATGCAATCATCAGGAAGTTATGCATTATGAATAGAGTACTATCACATGCCAAACAACCGCATGCACGCTATTGATTTTCTCATGTTCTTGGAAATGAGTGAGTTCTGGGAATTCCCCTACTATAGTACCACAGCACCATAGTGCTGTCACTAATTTCTTCCACTATTTTCCACCGGTTCCACATAGTGTGCCATTATTTGGCACTAGAGCTCAGCATGACAACAGAACAAAAGATGTAACCTCGTAGCCTGTACATTAGAAAAGTTTTTTATTATATATAACAACAAAATGGCTACTTTGAACAAAAGATCTGAATTAATAAGCACATGCAGGCATAAGAACAAATTCCTTCTAAAGTACATAGTGTAATAACTTCAAAATTAATTGCTGAGCATAAACCAAATATTGCAAACTAGAAACTGTGTAACATGGTATAGTGTATGTTGATTGTTTAATGTCTACTATCACATGCCAAATAATGG
>JAGTTF010001255.1:0-10523 GCA_019095985.1 Streblospio benedicti | reverse complement strand
TATGTATCAGGTACCCAGAAACATTGGAGGTAAAGTGTATTGGAACCAATCAATTTTATCAAACTGGTTACGATTTAGGTGCTCGCAATGCAGAAAAATTTTATGAACTACCTTTTATTGCTGGAACTAAAAATACTCACGATTTGACTGGTAATAATATTAGCACCTGTGTAATTACCGATTATGAAGAAATAAATCAATATAGCAATACTAAATGCTGGGGGTGAATTATGTCGGCCTGTTAGCTAATGGCAGTATGATTACTGGGCTTCCTACTACTATCTATAATGAAAGTTCTGATGGGTCTCTTTTATGTATACTACCCCTGCTAATGCTTCACAAATAATTCCTGCATCAGGGATGAACCGGATTAATTCTAAGGCTATTTTTTCAGGTTATAATAGTATTTGCAGCGTAGATTTTGCTAATAAAATTTATTGTTGGGGAGATGGTATGTATATAGCTAATAGTGAAACATCTAAAGCGGAGGAGTTTGTATTTAATTATCTATACGATGGTAAAACCTATACCATGAATAACCTAGAAAATGTTTATTTTGGAGCAAATGAAATATATTGTTTTGTAAGCAGTTCTACTGCTGATGACGCTACCACCTTACCCACATCATTAATATGTGATAATAAAGATAGCCAATCTATATCACCAAGATATATAGTTGATAACCCCACTGCTAATATTGATCAAGTATCAATAGGTGACAGTCATGTATGTTTACTTGGCACTAGCGACGGCCAGCACTACGCTAATAATCTTTACTGCTATGGTGATAATAGCCAACTTCAAATGGGTATTTTATACGATGAAAATGGATTGCAGCTAAACTATTCTCAAGAGTTAATCAATGTTGATATCGGTGGAGATACAGCTATAAAATGATCGCTGGAAATGATTTTTACTTGTTATATAAATACTAACTATCAGTTAAGATGTTCAGGATATGCCGAAAACAGCGGTTTTTAACATTTGGTGATCCTGTTTCTAGTGCGGCGATAGAGTTTGCTAACAAAAATTATATGAATTTTGGTAGTAATATTAAAGTTATTGATGTTTTTAAAGGTCTTACCTTTATTTGTGCTAAACTACAACTGAATGGCTATGATGATAAATATTATGGATACTCTTGCTGGGGAGACCTACATTTTAACTATACTAAATATTACAATATTCCCAGTAGTGGAATAATAACTGCACCATACACTTTCTCACTGCGTAAAACTACTCCACTGGTACGCTGGTAAATATGTAAATGGCTTATTATTTAATAAATATATACCTGATTTATTATAGTTAGCAAACTTTATCAACTTGCTACCACCAAATATAAAGCAACTTTTTCTAAATTAAAAGCTGTTAGTATTTTGATTGCTATAATTACAAATGCTACAACTTGCTTGTCAAAAAAAAAAATATCTTTAGAATCAGCAAATACTGATAAAGTAATAATTTAGATTATATTAGCTGATGAAAAAAGTGGTAGTAGCAATGAGTGGTGGAGTTGATAGCTCAGTTGCAGCTTGGTTTATTAAAACAAAAGGGGTATGATGTAATAGGTATGATGCTCCGTCTATGGTCTGAAAACAGCAATAGTCTAACAAATGCTGCAATCAGGGGGGCTGTTATAGATGCTCGCCGAGTAGCAGCTAAATTACAAATACCTTTTTACTACCTAGATATCAGAGATGTTTTTTAAAAAACTATAGTAGATAATTTTTTACATAGCTATAGCCAAGGATTAACTCTAACCCTTGTTTTATTTGCAACAAAAATCCGTTTTGGTATTTTTTAATACAGCCTTAGAGCTAGGGGCACAGTATTTAGCGACAGGTCACTACGCCCTGATTCAACATGATAAATATTATCAACTATTAACTGCTAAAGACAAAAAAAAAGGATCAAAGCTATATGTTGTATAGACTTAGTCAGTCACAACTCAAACATGCCTTATTTCCTATAGGTAATTATTTAAAAGATGAAGTAAAGCAAATCGCTATAAAAGAAGGCTTACAAAGACAAAACAAAAAAGAAAGTCAAGATCTATGTTTTTTAGGTAATGATGGCCACAGCGGTTTTATGAAAAGACACCTAGGATCAGCATTAAAACCAGGTCCTATTGTTAACCTCCAAGGAAAAGTGCTCGGCGAGCATCAAGGATTAGCCTGTTATACTATTGGTCAACGCAAAAAGCTATATCTAAAAAGATAGCCAACCAAACTATGTAGTTAAAATTGATGTAGAAAATAATAAACTAGTGGTAGCACGTGATGAAGAACGCGGCAAAAAAATTTACTTGTAGTAACTTTCACTTTATAGGCCCATCTCCTAGACTTCCTTACCAATGTCAAATAAAAAATACGCTATAATGCCCCTGCGGTTGAGGCTATAATAGAAAATATAAATGATCAAAAGTAATGATTCAACTAGCAAAGCCCATTAAAAAATTGCCCCGGGCAGGAGGGTAGTCTACGATGGAAAATTGGTTGTTGGTGGTGGTACTATTGATAAAGATAGCAAATAAAACAGATCATTATTTTAAGTGTAATAAATTAATTAATTTAGTATTATTGAAACCTGATTGTTGTTAAGTAGTAAATTGTAATTGAATTTGCTAATATTTTTTGACTATATTTAGCCATTCAACTGACATTAACTTTTAGAGATATTATATGCCTACATTTTTAAGTCAATACCCAGTGATAGATTTGGTTGTTGTAGGTTGGGTTTTGATAAATATTATAAGTGGTTTTTTTGCTCCATTAAGATTTTCAATATCGCAATTTTTGGTATTGATAGGATTTACGATATTTGCTCGTTTACAACACGAAACACTTGCCAATAGCCTGGTTGATTTTATAGGTCATGAATCTACAAGAATGACTGCCACCTGTGTAACAATTATAATCATAGGCTATATTATAGCCTCTTTGGTGGGATCTTTTATTGGATCAGTTTTAGCTAACAGCAAACAATCATTCAAATCCCGCTTTTTAAGTGCAACTATTATGGCAGCAGCCTCTTTAGTATTGCTTTATAATGTTATATTTTTTGATCTTATTTTATTGCCACAATTTCTTAAAAACATTTTAAATACAGGAAGTTATCGCTTTTTTTTCATTAGTATACGGACTTTTGGCTAAATCATTGAGGTTATTATAATAATGATCACTAGCAATAAATATTTTTATTTTATTTGCAGCAGTATACTTTTTTTTAGCAAGCTGTAGCTACTACTTGATGAATACTAGAATAACTACTAATAAAAAATTAATTTTAGATACTTTCAGTAATATAACACAGCTATATGTTGTAGAAACAAATGATAGTGGTTATCATCTTAAAGAGTCTACAGCAGGAGGCTATCCAAAAAGATGGTAGTTATAAATATATAAATAGTTTAGAAACTACCCCAAAATTATTAGCTCAAAACAGCCATTATTGTTCCTAGCATTATTGAGGCCCGTTATTGGGAGGTAAACTTAGAAACTTATCAACAAAAATAGCTAGCAAAGTCGCTGAATCACTAGCTGATTTATATACTAGCGATGAAAATCAACCCCTCATTGCCAATGCTTTAGTAAAAGTAGGCATAACAATTAATGCTGCAGATAGTGGGCGTGTATTATATTCTAATGCTGAGATGGTGGCCTATCAACAGATTTATGTTAGTCCGCAAGACATACAAAAGCGCGTAGATGGTTATCTAGAGATCAATCGCCTTATTAAACTGTCCCTATCTAGATTGGTATTTGCATTAAACAAAAACAAACTACAAATTTTGTATACTTTGAAAGAGGTACTACAAATCAATGGTGGCGTAAATTTATTCCTGGGCTCAAAGGTGATATAACCATTACCAAAGGCATTAGATTTGCGAAGGCTCAAAAATGGGAAAATGCTATCGGAGCTTGGTTAGCAGCTGCTTTTGAACCCAAAACCATGCCCGATCCATTCTTTGTAGCTAATAGGGCTAGTTCCTATTATAATATAGGGCAAATTTATGCTTATAACCAACAACTAGATATGGCTGCCTTATACTATTCTTATGCTAATTTAATCAACCCCAAAGTCAAATATGCTCAAGCTTGGGCGGATGTTATTACTACATCAATAAGTGATGATCAACAGGAACCTTTAATAGATGATGAATTTATTAAAGCCACTGTTCCACGTATTAATAGCAAACCGCAGTTTGTAGAACCATTTCCTAAACCAAATTTTGATCACTTATTAAAAAAAGATGTTTTATTAATAGATCAATAAAATATTGTAAACTTAAATTTTATATTGATTTTTTGCTATAAACTTTATTATGGTCAGGGAGTTGTTTATCTTGTTTTTTTTACTGTTTAATCCTCAAATTATGACTTTTACTTTATTTTAATAAGTAAGTTAAATTTAAATTTCATTTCCTAATTTTTTTACTAAGTCTATGACTGAAGATGACCAGAGCCAAAATAACGAACAATCAAATTATTTAGAACAACAAAGGCAAGAATATCGCTGGAATATTGAAGCAAATTTAGATGATTATTTGACAGCAACTGCTGATGATGTAGCTGTTCCTCGTAGTGCTGTTATCAGCTTAAGTGCTGATTTACAATTATCGAAAGCCTTAAAGATAATCATTAAACACAGATTTTCTTACTATCCAGTTTATAATAGTAATAACATTGATGATATCGTAGGGTTGATGTCTTTAAAAGATTTGTTAATTAACATCTCTGATATTGATACTAAAAAGGTTTCTGATATTATGCGCCCCGTACACTATATGTCTTATAGTGAACCAGCTTGGCAAGTATTGCAGAAAATGCAGAAACATCATATTAAATCTGCTATAGTAGTCAATGAATACGGAGAAGCTGATGGTTTTATTTGTGCTGAAGATATAATTGAAGAACTAGTAGGTGATATTGCTGATGAATATGACTTGCCTGCACCGCCTTTAATAAAACAAGCAGACAATAAGATGACTATCAGTGGTCAGTATGATTTAGATGAATTATCAGAAAAGTTTTCATTACAGTTATCCAATGTAGAACCTGTTACTTTATCTGGTTATATTAGTCACTCATTAGGACGTATACCTAATATTGGTGAAGAAATGACTATCGATAATTTAAAATTTAAAATACTCGATTCTGACAGCAAAAAAATATCTTTGGTAGAATTAGAAATACTAAAATGAACAGGTTTCGTCCGAAGATTAAATATATAATAAATTATAAAGTGTTAGTAGATATTAATAATAAATAATGTCCAAAGAAATAATAATCCAGTACATACCACAGGAAATAAGGGTTGCTATAAGAGAAGAATCTCGTTTAAAAGAGATATTCATTGAAAGACCTAGCTTTCGTAATCCAGTAGGTAATATATATAACGGAAAGGTATTAAAAGTTTTACCAGGCATGGCTTCGGCCTTTGTTGATATAGGCTTACCAAAGGCCGCTTTTTAAATATCAATGATATTGCTTATGACTCTTTAACTGAAGAAGATACAACCAACGGTAAAGACAAAAAATGAAAATACAAAAACTGTTATTCAAGATTTACTGACTGAAGGACAGTCCTTACTAGTACAAGTATCTAAAGCCCCCATTAGCAGCAAGGGTGCTAGGATAACTACTGATATATCAATACCTGGTCGTAATGTTGTTTTTTTGCCCAAAGCTAGAAAGGTTTCTATATCTCGTCAAATTACTAGTGACAAAGATAGAGCAAGATTAAACAATATTTTAAAAAGATATAAAGATTCTAATTTTGGTTTGATTGTCAGAACTTTTGGCCAAAAATCTACTGAAGAAGAGTTACGCAATGAAATCGATTTTTTAGTTAAAATTTGGAGCGATATTGAAACAGGGCTAGCTAAAAGCAGAGCACCAACATTATTATTCGAAGAGCCAAATATAATATTACAAATTTTAAGAGATAGCCTTAATAATGAGATTGATAACATAGTTATTGATGATGAGGAAGAATATCAAAGATTAAAACATTATTTACAAAACTATGCCCCAAGTTTTTGTGAATAAGTTAACTTATTATAATCATCAAAAAGTATTTTTTTGATGCCTACGGCTTAAATAATGACTTGTATTTTTTGATGGAAAGGAAAGTTCCATTGGCATCAGGTGGTTGCATAATCATAGATCAAGCGGAAGCTTTAACATCTATAGATGTCAATACAGGTAAATTTACTACGGGCATATCACATGAAAATACGGTCTTACAGACCAATATGGAGGCAGTTAAAGAAATAATCCATCAAATCAGACTACGTAATATTGGGGGGCATTATTATTATTGATCTTATTGATATGAATAAGAGCGCTCACCGCCAGCAAGTTTATACCTATTTTAAGGCTGAATTAAAAAAAGATCGTGCTCGCTCTCAGATATCTTCTATTTCTGATATGGGGTTGATAGAAATGACTGACAACGCAGCCAAGAAAACATTAACAAACTACTGTCATCACCTTGTTATTACTGTAATGGGACAGGGTTAATCTTATCTAACGATTCTACTTTCTTTCTCTTTTGTCGTGAATTATTCCGGTTAAAAAGACATAGCAAAAAACTTGCCGCAAGAAATGTTTATCTACGTCCATCCTGATATAGTAGATTTTGCACAATTTCAATATAACGATGGCTTTAAGGTAGTACAAAAAACCTTAAAAATGAAATTATGGTTGATCCCTAGGCATGATTACATACCCAGTCAGTACAAAATTAGTAGTTTACGCATTCAATAACATCTGCCAGCATATAGTGAATATTGATTATTATATGGTATAAGCCTTTTATAATGAGTAGCACTATGCCTGACAAAGGCTGGAATAAGGCAATATTTTTTGACAGTAGTTCATTACGACTAGATAAATTTTTTAGCTGGATGTAATGGAGTTGCTTCAAGGCAGATAGCAATAAAATGATTTTAGAAGGCTTGGTAAAAGTAAATGGTAAAAACCAATTTAATCACCAAAAGCCTGTTACGTAAACATGACCTAGTTGAATATAAAAAATTACCAACAGCAACCTTTTCTTTAACCCCTACTAAAAAAGATCTAGAAATTATATTTGAAGACAATCACATGATAGTTGTTCACAAACCATCAGGGTAGTAACCCATCCTGGAGCAGGAAATTATGACCAAACGATGTTAAATTTTTCTAGCAGCTCACTGCCAACTAGCACCTAGTAATGATAGCACTAACCCGGGGTAGTACACCGCCTAGATAAAGACACCTCAGGGTTACTGGTTTTTGCAAAAACAGAACAAGCTTTACGTAATTTAGCTAGTCAATTTCATGATAAAATAGCACAGCGACTTTATTTAGCCATAGTTTGGGGACAACCACCCATAGATAGCGAAACTTTAGAAAATTACTTAGGCAGAAGCCGCTTTGATCGTCAAAAATTGCTGTTAAAAATAGCGGTGGCAAATTAGCTATTACTAAATATAAACTAGTTGATAGTAATGGATATCTATCTATACTAAATTGTAGTTTAAAAACTGGCCGAACACATCAAATTAGAGTACAACTCGCACATCAACAAATGCCTATTTTAGGTGATAAAACCTATGGTTTAAAAAAATGCTAGCATTATAAGATTAAACCCTAAATTAGAGCCTCTAGCTCATTTAGAATTCCATTGTTTACATGCTTATCAGCTGACATTAAAACACCCTATTACCAATAAACTTCTAACATTTAATAGATCTTTGCCTAAACATATGTTGGATGTAATAGAAAATTTTTTTCTTCTGTAAAGATAAATAAAAAGCTTGCTTAATTAACATCAATAAACCAGTAGAATGAATTTAAAAAAAATTATTATAAAATTTATAAATGTGTATAATTAGCAGACTGTAAAAAAAATAAATGAAAACATATTAAGAAATGTCAAATAGTATTAAAGTAAAAAAAACTTGGATGGAAGTTGCTCACATTGGTGCGAAGGTTGTAACAGCATGCATCAAATTTATGTGTATAAATCTTCTCCAATAGAATCTTTGCAGTGGGTTTGGAACGAAGACAATATTAAACCTACTTTCACGCCAGCCATCAAGCATAAAAAAACTATAAAAATGATGGGAATCAAAATAATGTGCTGCACATTTGCCATTATATCATAGTGAATGGTTTTATTAGATATTTTACCGATTCCAGCCATCAGTTCGCTGGCAAGGAGCTTTTATTAAGCCCCTATACAGGATAAAAACACAAATGATAATACCTGCCCCCTCACAGAGTAAACCAAAATAAATTTATTAGCATTAGCAGCAAGCTAGGTCCACTAAACTAATCAATGTAGCTATTATATAGAAGACTGCAAATAAGCCCTTAATAGGTTATTTTGATAGCGATAAACAGCTTTGTTGTGCTCGCGTAAAAGTTTTAGAAAAAATAAGACAGACCCCTTTCCTTTGCAACAAAGTAAAGATAATCTGTCTGTTCTTGGGTTTATAGCTGCTAATATTGATGATAATCCAGGATTAGATATAGGCGTTGGTGGTAAAGCATCAATGACATAGGTATTATAAGGGGTCTTTGTCCTTAAGTCTTTTTAGTAATTGATTTGCCAAACTTACCACTACCATAAATAACCGTTGGATCAGCTTGTAGACGCATCCCTTTTTTTTAAACGATTGTGGAAAACTGAAGAAATAATCTTTTGTTGTGCTGGAATATAAGACTCTTTTTCAATGATAGAAGCTAAAATGATCGCCTCATAAGGGCTAAGACCTACATCCGAAGCCTGCTGTTCAAAATTAGCAGGTAACTTTCTTTTTAAAGTTGCTGATAAAAAATTTTTAAAATGTCAAATTCACTTAAATTTAAAGGTAGATAATAGGTATCAGGGAAAAAAAAAAAGCCTTCCAAATTTTTTAGCTGTAGAAAAACCACTGTAAGTAATTAAATCTTTTATGTCATTAACCTTTCATAATCTTTATTATTTTTTTTAATATCACTTTCTTTTAAGGCATCTATAACATTTTGAGCTGTCCAACCTTCTAAAATAACTAAACTAAAATAAGCATTTTGACCATGTTTTAATAAATTAAATAGTTGATACCAAGATAAGTCTATATTAAAAGAATAAAACCCTCTTTTTAAGGTATCATTGATAGTTAAAATACGACCTAAAAAAATAAAAAACATTAGGATACTGTATAATCTGATTATCGTATAATATTGTAGCTATTTTTTTTTTGATAGTAGCTCCATTAGGTATTTCAATATATTCGTGCTTGGCAGTAGTTCTGATAGTTGCTGTTTGAGATAAAAACAAACTAAATACCAAAAAATAATACAATTAAAAATCAGTAATATAGTTTTTAAATGAGCATATAGTGAAAAAAAACCAGCCTTTGCATTAAATTGAGTTAACTTTTTTTATGGAACTGACCTTGGCTACCAGAAACGTTGTTGTTTTTTTTGTTATTGGACATCTTTAAAACAAACTATTGATTGATAACTTGTAGACGATCTAAGATTTTATTAAATATAGTATTAACATCCAAACCAACATCATGCCTTTGCTGTTCTATAGTGCCATAATGAATAAAACTATCGCTGACAGCAAAATTTAAAACAGTACATTGTAAATTTTGCTCATTAATAAAACCTAACAAAAGCTACCAAAACCACCAATTTTTGTATTCTCTTCAATAGTGACTATTAATTTATGCTTGCTAGCATAAGTTTTAAATAAATCCTCATCAAAAGGTTTAATAAATTGAGCATCAATAACAGCCGCACTGTATTTAGCACTTAACAATTTTTCTCTAACTTCCAAGCCAATTTTGTATAAATTACCAACTGTAATAATAGTTAAATCATCACCATCTACTAATAGCTCTGCAGCACCTAATTTTAAAGGTTTTTGAGCAAAATCTAGTTCTTCAAGGCTACTGATATCATCAACACTAGAACGTGGATATTATCTAATAGCAATAGGTCCTTTATCATAATGATAGCTAAATGTTATCATATTACTGAGCTTCTGTGCATTACGAGGGGCCATAATGATCATATTAGGAATTAACAACAAATAAGAAAGATCAAAAACTCCATTATGGGTTGCTCCATCAGGGCCTACAAATCCAGCCCTATCAATAATAAAACGGACTGCTAAGTTTTGTAAAGCTACATCATGAATGTTGGTCAAAAGCACGCTGCAAAAAAGTAGAGTATATAGCCACAAAAGGCTTCAACCCACCAGCTGCCATGCCTGCAGCCATGCAAACTGCACTAGCTTCGGCAATCCCAGCATCAATAACCCGCTGTGGGTAATCTGTTTTTAGTTTTAACAAACCATAACTTTCCACCATAGCAGCACAAACTATAACTACCTGACTATCATTAGGGGCATAATTTTAGCTATACTAGTGCTCCAAACCTGAGTAAAGGTAGGTTTATGGGAACTAACCGTATTCTTTTTTGTGCTTTTAGCACTTTACCCATGATAACTAATAGAATCATTTTCAGCAGGATAAT
>JAGTTF010001252.1:0-23200 GCA_019095985.1 Streblospio benedicti | reverse complement strand
CCACAATTAAAGAACAATTTTTTAATGAATTATTTTTACCAGGCACAGACAGTGAGTATAATCAATCTTTAGAATATGCTGGCAGAGTAGCTGACTTTTTAGAATTTGCGGATATTATGTGCTATGATGCTTTAGAACGCAATGAATCTTGCGGAGGCCACTTTAGAGAAGAGTATCAAACAGCTGATAATGAGGCTTTACGAGATGATGAAAATTTTGTCATGTTGCAGCTTGGGAATAAAGGCTATGGCCAAAAACCCGCCTTACATAAAGAGCCTTTTAATTTTTGATGAGGTAAAACCAACGGTACGTAAATACCAATAAAACAAAAAATAAAATGGATATAAAATTACATGTTTGGCGGCAAAAAGATGCCGATAGTATTGGAGAAATGGTAGTTTATGAAGTAAACGATATATCTCCTGATATCTCTTTTTAGAAATGCTAGATAAGCTGAACTTACAGCTAATCGCAAAATAAAGATCCCTTGGGGCCCTATTGCCTTTGATAGTGATTGTCGTGAAGGTATTTGTGGCACTTGTGGCATAGTTATAAATGGTCGTCCTCATGGCCCTGTACCAGGGACAACCACTTGCCAATTACATATGCGTTCTTTTGCTGATAAATCTAGCATATATTTAGAACCTTTTAGAGCTATGGCTTTTCCTATAATTAGAGATTTAGTGGTGAATCGTACTGCTTTTGATACTATTATTTCAAGCAGGTGGCTACATTTCTGTTAATACCGGTAGCAGCGTTGATGCTAATACTATTCCCTATTAGTACAAACACTGCCGAACTAGCTATGGATCATGCTGCTTGCATTGGCTGCAGGGCTTGTGTAGCTATTGGCTTCGGCTATGCTTTTTACTAGTGCTAAGGTTACGCACCTAGGGTTATTGCCGCAAGGATTGCCAGAAAAGAAATCTAGAGTGCAAAATATGCTGGCCACAATGCAAGAATTGGATTTTGGCAACTGTACTAATGAAGGAGAATGCGAGGCTGTTTGCCCTAAAAATATTAGTATAGCCAGTATTGCTAAAATGAATCGTGATTATCTAAGCAGTCTCTTCCATGGGGAAGCAGTTTAATAAACTTTATTTTATAATAAATCATGACTGCCACTAGTCCTATACAAGAGTCCTTAGGGTCTGATCCATGGCAGGCATTTTTCTAAATGGTATGGACTGGCTGAAAAAATTAGATGTCCCCAATCTAACTGGATGGTTTTAAGCACTAACTCTACACAGGCTCCAAATAGTCGTGTTGTATTGTTAAAAGATTATAGCCCTCAAAATGGTTTTGTTTTTTTTACCAATTACCATAGCGATAAAAGCAAAGATTTATTAAAGAATAATCATGCTGGGCTATTGTTTTTTGGGATCAACTTAATTATCAAGTTAGAGTTAAAACTTCAAGTCAATCAAATATCATCACAATTTTGATGACTTTTTTAAAAGTCGTCCCCATATCAATAAATCGAAGCTTGGGCATCACAGCAAAGCCAGATATTACAAAAAAGAAAGAGTTAGAAAAACAGATTTAAAGATTTTGAACAAAAATTTTCTAATACAAGTTCCCAGACCTGAGCATTAGGGGTGGTTGGAGTGCTAAACCTTACTATTTTGAATTTTGGCAAGGCCATGATGGTAGACTGCATGAAAGGCTAGTATTTAGCCTGCAAAACAAAAAAATGGCATTCTTTTTTTACTCTACCCATAATATAAGCACACAAATTAGCACTAAGTAATACCCTATCTGAGTAAATCTTAGTGCTAAATAAAGATCATTATAACATTAAATAAGCCCTCAAATTATAATCCTTTATTACCTTTTAACATCTATTAGATCACGCAGCATTTCATCCCAGTACTTACAACTTTAGTATTAGCTTGAAAACCTCTTTGATACTCGATCATATTTCACAAACTCCCTACCTAAATCAACATTTGATTTTTTCTAAGAAGGCAGACCTAATACTACCCTTACCAGCTACAGAAGGATCACCTATAATAGCCTCCCCACTACCAGCTGTCTCTACATATCTATTTAAACCTATCTCATCAAGCTTTGCACCCCAATAAAGCTAGCCAATTGCATTTTACCAATGGGACGGCTACTGCCAGAATCAAATATGCCTTCAATTACACCATCACTATCAATACGTACCCCTTCAATTTTACCAGCTTTATTACCATCTGATAAAACATGCGTAATAGCATTATTAGCTTCAAAAGAGCTCATACCATCAAGTCCATCCTTAGTTTCTGCAGGATTAGCTGGATTAAAAAAGCCATCCCCAAAATCAAAACCAATCACTACAGGATCAATAGTAGAGGCAAAATCAAAGCCAACCTTAGGTCTAATAGTACCACTATCATTAGGCACCCTAACTAATATTTTAGGCCTGCTGCTTGAGTGGGATCTTGTGGATCAGGCGGCAATTCAGTGATCTCACCTTGATAATTACCAATGAAACGACCATCATCAGTAAATTGCAAAAACCCCTCCTCCTTGAGCCTGCAAGGCTCCATTATCCCTGTTTAATATCACCACCATCAGATAAAGCAAACCACGCCCAAACATTTCTTTGAGATGTTCCAGGAATAGGTAGCCCTGTTTGCCCATCAAGCTGTGGTGGAATATCTAACAGGCGTCTAAAGGCTACTACTATATCATGCTCACTGCCTGCTGGATCATAAACCTTAGCAGTAGTAGCGAAGTTGAACATCCCCTTTAACATCATCAAGATTCATAGGGATATTAGGTGCAGCCTGATTTTTTGTTCAAATTACCCTTCACAATAACTCCAGTACCTTTAATACTGCCATCGCCAGTTGCCCTTGCTGGGTCAGTGGCATTTTTAACATCAATAGGTCTTAAAAAGCCTTGGCTTTCGCGGGTTAAGGGTTTATATCTTTAACCATCAAAAAGCGCCCATCTCTATCTACTAGTCGACCATCTTTACTAACTTCAAAGGTTCCATCACGAGTATAAAACTGACGATCAGATCCTGAATCGCGTAAAATAAAAAATCCATCTCCTTCAATAGCCATATCCGTAGCTTGAGGGTGTTTTCAAAGTTGCCTTGAGTATGAAATCTAGAAACGTACTTAATCAAAGACCCTGCCCAAAACTGCCGTTAGTAGTGCCAAATTCAGTGGCCATAATATCGGCAAATTCTGCAGATGTGTTTTATAGCCAAAGGTATTTACATTGGCAATATTACTACCTGTAACTGTCATTGCTTGCGAGTGGGTTCTTAAGCCACTAGCTCCTGTTTGTAAAGCTCCTAACATCTTTCTCCTATTTTATTGGTTATTATTTATAATTAATCAATGGATACGGCTTCTGATATATGGATAAATTTTATCTCCTACCTTAAGCATGGGTTGACCATCTTCCATTTTAATTTGACTTACAACTGCTTGTTTTATAACATCAGCGGCAACTGACTGTCCTTTTGCATCATAGGCATAAACTTCTAAATTATACTTACCAGCAGGTGCTATATGCCCAATATTATCTCGCCCATCCCAAGTTACACTAAAATTACCTGCAGAATTGGCACCTAAATCCAGCTGGCGAATAACTTGATTATTTTCGTTATAAATATTCGCTTTTGACATTAACTGCGGCACCTTGCAACTCATAGTTAAATTTTGGGTTTTGATTCAGGCTAAAATCAAAACTGTTATCTTTTACTTTGATTGTTCTATTGATAAAGCTTAAAGCACTAAATTGTACTAAATCACGTTGATTTTTAGCTAACTCTGATATTTGTGCATTTAAGGCTTGTAACTGCTCCATGCTGCCTAATTGTGATAATGAAGCCATCATTTTTGATGAATCCATAGGCTCTAAAGGGTTTTGATTGAATAGCTGATACATAAATAAATTCATGAAATCAGACTTACCTAACTGCTCACCAGAAGATGATGTAGCTGAACTACGCAATCTATCTGCACTTTGTAAAATCCTACTTTGAGTTTCATTAATTGTAACCATTGCAATTTTTATCTATAAAATTATGATATCTATTCTAAATTCTGATATCTATTTGTGAGTTCTTGTCTACCATATATTTAGGTGCTGCAGATGCCATATTAGTTGCTTGAGAATCGTTAGCCATAACTTTACTGCTACCTTGTTTTATTTGCTGTTGTGAGCTATTGGCATCTGCTGATGAGTCTTGTTGGTCAGAATATGCAAGTTCTGTGCTACCCCCTTCAGCAGGCTGTTGAACATTAATCACTAAATTATCTAGCTTGATACCCTGTTCTAACAAAGCTGTGCGTATTTTATCAGGTTTGATTTTTAAAGTATTCTGCTACTTCTTTACTAGTGGTTGATAATTCAGCACTAATTTGGCCTGCTTGATTTTAAGTAATTTAAAATCTAATGAACCTAAACCTTCAGGATTTAGAGTAATACGTAGTTGATTCCCATAATTACTTAAAGTAGATCGCAAAGTATTGGCAAAAACTTGCCAGTTACCTTCCATTTTTGCAGCAAAATTAGTATTTTGCTCTGTGGATAGGCCCCCCTCCAACTGAACCTGTCATCTGTAGCGGATCTTGATCTGTTTGATTTTGATTATAATCAGCATAATTTTGAGAGTCTGCACCAGAGTCAGATTGTGCTTCAGTTACAGCTATATTTTGTAAATTTTGGTTAGCTGCTAATAAACTTTGTCGACTAGTAGTATGTTGTGCTTTATTTAAATTAGCATCAGCATCTACACCTACATTTTTACTTTATAAGTATTATCTAAGATTTTTTTATCATCTAGCTGGGCATTGCCTGAGGCAGTTAAATTAAAATTATCAACATTAGCATTGCTTTTGCAAATTGTCGGCACCAAACTAAATTTGTGCTATCTACAGATTGATTGATAAATGAAGATTGTTGCTGAATATCTGAATTAACCGTATTAGCAGCTGTCGTTTAACTGGAAAAGCAAATAAAGTAGCAGCTTGCAAATTTTTGTTCTATTTGATTGTGATTAATAGAGCCCATAAAAGTCAACCAGTTGCTTATTTTGACCAGTAGCCTCTGGCTGTTGTGAAAATCAAGATACATGCCATCAACCTTATATACTGGGCATTAAAAATAATAGTGCCCGCTTGCAAATTAATATCTATTAGCTGTTGGTTAACAGCTTGATTTGCTGCTTCATCAGCAGGATTAGATATATTTTGCCCATCATCAGGATTAGATATATTTTGCTCATCATCAGGATTAGATATATTTTGCCCATCATCAGGATTGATATATTTTGCCCATCAGCAGAATTTAAAGTGTTGTTAAGAATACCATAATTTTGACTATTAGTCATAGAATCAAGGGTTTGATTTTTTCCTATAACGTTATTCTAAAAGGTTGATTTAAATTATTAGCAGAGGAAACATCACTGAATTGTATGTTTTGATTTGATCCATTTTGGTTCGCTTCTGTACTTGATCCAGCCTGCAGCAATTCCGAAAATTTTACATCTTTGGTAGATTGATTTTTCCTAATATCAAGGCTTTGATAAAAGTTATCACTATTGACTGCCGTAGAAGAATGCACTGTACTCATTTTTTTTTTTTTTATAGTTACTGTTCAAAATCCGGTAAATTTAACAATGTTTGACGATTTGCCGTTATATTAGCTATATCTTCAGTCAGACTAGCAGCTTTTTTGTGGGGTTAGTTCAGCCATTACAGCTGCTACTCTACGAGGATTCATCCTGGTTAAGATCATAGTGGCAGTTTGAGAATCCATTTGATTAAAAAAAAATGGCAGCATTTTCAGATGGCATTTTTTTCATAATAACTAACCAATTTTTGTAAATTTTCAGTATCTTGTCTGATAATTCTAGCCCTTTCTTCTTCAATTTGATCTGTTAAATCCTTAATTGTATTTATTTTTGCTCAACTCTCCTTTCTAAATTAGCAATATCTTGCTCTTTTTTCGGCAATTTCACGCTCTCTCATCAATAACTCTTCACGCTTGCCTTTTAAAAATTAAGTATAACCATTTGCTCACTAGTTGAATCTTTAACTTCAACAGGCAAAGGTTCACGACCACAATTAATATCTAAAGGTTGTAATGTAAAACGACATCCCCAAGGACCATATTCTACTTGCTGTGGGGATCTTCACTATCATCCATAGCAGCATTAACTGAACCTGAAGCATCAAGATCTAAAAAAATAATGCCCTGATCGGGGGTTATTAGATGTTAGAGTTTGCCCCATAACAGCTGTTGTTAGCAGATAAATATTTAATCCTATCCATAGTGGCAAACTAATCCACAGTCTTAGACCTTTCATAAATAAAGCGATTAATGGATATTTCATTAGTTATGTTATCTTCCAATTTTTTTTGTCTTAAGGCTAATTGCTTTAAAAATTTATCTTTAAGATGAACTATAGTTTTCAATTTAGTAGTAGCCTGTAATAGTAATTTTCTTTTTTTTGATCCACTACCTTATTAAAATCCATCAATTTAGTTTGATGCTCTTGTATATGCCTTTTAATATTCTCTTGATGCTGATTTTGTAACCTTATCATCTGAATATTAACTGGTTTTTGCCGCCACAGACCAATCACTGTTTGCTGTGATGAAGATAATTTAGCCTGATAGCTAGCTATCTCCTGTTGACAAGCCAAGCTTTGTTGTAATGCTTTTGACAAGTCAATTTGTGCTTGTTGCTGAAGGCTTTGTGAATAGTGCAGCAAAGGCTCTAACCGAAATTTAGGCACTAATTACATCCAAATAAATTGTGTATTAAGTTATTTAACTAGCATTGCCAAAATTAGGCCTATTTACTACATGAGGTCGCATAATTTGGCTGAATGCAATAAACTATAAAGCAATTATTAAGCCAGATTATGCATAAAAAATGATTAGATTTAGGGGATGCTTATAGTAGACAACCTATTTAATGTTCTTTTAAAGAGGATAGGATCATCTATAAATCTTTGATCACCAGTTAAATTGCTAAAATCAATGGAAGGTTGTTTTTCCTTGGACCATTACCCTCAAAACACGAGGATCTTCAAATATTAACTGCTGAAAAGTTAAAATTATATCCTCTAAGTTAAGAGTTTGTAGCTCTGCTATCAGTTGTGTATCTAAAGGAAAATCAAATTTTTCTAACCTAATATCACTCCAATACTTATCAGCCCAACGACCAAGAGATTGTGGAGGTTGACGCAGTTCATTAATTATAGCCTCAATGGCAGCTTGCACATACGCAGGATCTAGTTCTTGAAGCTGCTTAGAAAAATCAATTAAAAAAAGACTGTAGCCTTCATCTAAATATTGACTATCAGCAGTAGGGCTCTGCACGGCAAAGTAAAAAAAAATCATGCTCTGCAATGCTAAAAATAGCTGACTGCACCAAATATCCCAATTGCTCGATAGTCCTTAACTGATGGAAAAAAGCCTGCTGCATAAATTTTTCTAACACCTGCAAAGCTGCTCTCTATTTCTTACACTACGCTTCATAGATTGAAAAATACCAATAAAAAACTGTCATCATTTATCGACTCATCAGCTACAATAGAAGCTCCTACAGGTAATTGGCTTTATTGTTATTTGTGGCAGCTCTGCTAAAAACAGTGGCTGGATAGGCAGCATGTCCTGCAAATCAGTGGCTAAAGCCAAGGCCTCTTCTTGGCTAAAGCTACCATGCAAATAGGCTAGAACCTTTTCCTTTCAGTAATAGCTGTGCTTTAAAAGTCATTTAAATCATCAACTGTAATATTTGGTAATACTTGCAAGTAATTGGATAATGGCCATTTAGGATCAACAAGTAAATATAGTGCTTGCTGAAATCCTTTTTGCATAGCATCTTGCAGTTGCATATTTTGATAAGCACGCCATACTTCTTTCTTCTTTTTTTAGCTGCAAACAGCTGAGGAGATATCTTAGCCCTAACAGATCATTAACTATATCTTTTAATAAATTATCAATGCTATCACTATAACTATCAATATAGATTTCCTAAGCCTTTTAGGGTTGCGTTGATAGAGTAATTTATACCAAGCAAGCGCGCTGATATAACCCAGCGTTAAGGCTTTCTTTGCCAAACTTTTGCAGTATTTCTGACATGGCGCTTTGAGCAAACGACCTTGATTAGCATAAGGCAACAAAAAACCTAACCCATAAAATAGATTTCGGTAAGTCTATGTTAGCATTCTTATTAAACCAAAATCAATTTTTTCATTATTGATAATTAATGTTGGTTTTTGAGGTTCAGTATCACTATAAACATTTAAATCTTGGGGCAAAAAATTATTAGGAGCAGGAAGCTGCAATGCAAAAATCAGACTGCTGGTTAAAGTATTGTTTTACCTGCTCATCTGTAAATTTAGTAATATTATATTTACTGCCATACCAAGGTTCTACCATATCCCCCTTGAACATCAGGAGAGCTAAACACCGCATAGAAATTATGGGGATTAATAAGCGCAACTAAACGTTTTAACAAAGCAGCATCATAGTCTGCAAATAAATAACCCCCGAAAGCAGCTGCTCTATAGGATAAGTGCGTATATTCTAGAAGCCTCAACCACATTATCTGAAGGATCTTCTTTACCCTATAATCAAAATTTAACTGTGCTTTTTTTTTGCATTTCCTGATAGATGCTTAAGCTAATCCCCCTCCTTAGCTACTAATCGTGCATAATCGAAAACAGTAGAAATTATTAAAGGCAAATTTTTAGCTCCCTGAGGAGTTAGTTCAATAATATTAAACAGGCTGTAATCTTTCTCATTGCTAAATCCAGCCCATAAACCAATAGCCAATTGTTTTTTGTTTTAATTGTTCCAAAAATACTTCCTTGTGTTTCATCCCCCAAACAAAGAAGCTAAATAAGCATCTGGTTTTGATTATAGGCCTCCTTTAAGCTCAGCATAATAAAGGACAAACTAAGATTCCGATTATCTTGAATAGTTTGCACACTTATCAAAGAACCTAGTAACTCTTTATTAAAAAATTTACTTTTGTCCCAAGGATCAGGATGCCTGGCCTGCGATCTAACCTGAGAAAAGATTTGTTTAGCTATACTTTCCATTTCTGACAATGGCTTATTATTCATCAAAGCCAAACTCATGTTAGAGGCAACATAATATCTATCATAAAATTGCACTAATTTTTGCCGTAAATCAGGATGACTCTCTAAAGTATCCTTGTTGCCTGTATGAAATTTTGCTGGCTGGATAATTCTGATCAAAAATAATTTTTAACCTCATAAGCCTTTCTAAAATCGTTGCTCAGATTTCGGGAGTGCTCAGCTTCGACAGCATTGAGCTCTCTATCCACAAACTCTTGGTTAAATAATGGGGCAATAAAAACTGCCCAAACATATCTAAAGCAGTATTGAAAGATAAAGGATCTATATCAAAAAAAATAGTTAGTGTGTAGGTACTTCCTGTAAAAGCATTGGCTGCCCCATTATGTTGAGAAATAAATTGAAAGTATTGACCTTCATCAGGATATTTAGCAGTACCTAAAAAGCATGTGCTCTAAAAATGTGCTAGTCCCTGTACTTCCTGATCATAATAACTACCACATCAATGTTCATGGAAGCTGCCGATTTAGAGGTATTAGGATCAGAAATTAACAATACCTGCAGGCCATTATCTAAGTTTATCAGCTTATATAAACGTTGATCATTATGGGCTGTTTTATTTGCTGAGCTACAAAGACCTTGAGGTAAAAGTACAACAAAAAAGCACCCAATAAGTAATAGATTACGCTAAGCAGCTTTATCTTATATAAAAACATCATAACAAAAAGTAAACATCAATAAGTTAGTAGGAAAAACACTAGTCAATCTAAAACTACTAGCGCTGAAATTCATTAAATAATTTTTAGTAATATACAAATAAAATATTAGAATCTAGCACTATATATATAAAACTTATTTTCTGTTTATATTCATTAATTATTCGTTAACTATAAAAGCTTTTCTTGATCACTAAACTCAAACCCCGGGATATGGGCTTACTTGTTGACAAGCAGCAGAGTCCCCAGCTAAAAAAGGAGCATAAATACCTTTAACAGCCCCTTCTAAGCCAGCTAATACATGTCCATCAAAATCGGCAAAAAGATAGATTTTGCAGTTTAATTGTCTTTGCCTGGCAGAACAAATCTAACAAGGTCAACTCCATATAGCTAAATTTTCTTTTGCTGCTAACTTTTCTTGTTCTTGAATTTGCCCAACAGCTTGATCTCCTTAGAGGTAATAAAAGCTTTTTATCTTTCTGATACTGACTGTCAACCCACTGCATATAATCAATGCCCCTAAAAAATACCAGCTATGCCCCTTAACTATAAAAGTTTCGGTTATCCCATATTCTGTAATATCCTCTGTTTTATTCTCCCAAACATCAAGATTGAGAACTGTATCTTGGGCAGTTTCATCCCAGGAAAATTGTATGTTATAACCTGCTTCTAAAGAAGCAATCCATTCTTGGTGGAATAAGCAGTTCAGATTGACCAAAAAATCACCTTATCAAACAGTTCATCAAACTCTTCAGGATAAATTAAAGAAGTAAGTTGCACTAAAAACCACCATAGGATACGCCTAAAATTGATAAACTTTTTCCTTGATTTTTTAAAATGTCTAGCAACTCTAATAATGATTTCGGCATTAACTAAGCTAGCAGCATAGCTAAGAGAAAGATCAAAAGTGCTGCTTCATCTCAGCTGCATAGCGAGAGATGTCATTAGGACCTAAAGCAGCTTTATTATTAACCTCTTGTGTCAATATTTCATCAAGTCTAGGTGGACCAAAAAAACAAAATCTTGCTCAGCAACCATAGTATTAGTTTGGGAAACAAGTATCGGCTTATGTTGTGAAGCCTCAGCATAACTTTGCCAGGGTTGCAAAAAACATGTTATCTGTATCAAGACTCAGACTAGGCCCCTCCTTGTATCAGGAACAACAATTCTTCTATCATCTGACCTACCATTGAAGTTGATTCAAAGTCCTATACAAATTAGCAATATCTTCTGGAATATCTAAAGAAGCTACCAGCATAAGTATGTGGCATACTGCCAATATTTGGGATTGGCTCTACTGTGGTAGTGACATCAAAGAAATCCTGTATATGATCATCTTTCCACACCTGCTTCCCAAAACTTGGTTTTGGGGGGTCATCACTTTCAGATAATGGTCAAAAGTAGCATCAGCATTCATAGATTCATATGTTGAATTTTGCAAGCCAACAAGTGATTAATAGGATAATCTTTAACTGTAAAGCATTTTTTTTTTGGATAGCAAACTTAACTTCTTCAAAAGACATTCTGCCTACTGCTCCATCTTTCAAACCGTACACAAAGATCATTTTTCGTAAATCTTTTTTTTTACAAAGATAAATAATTATACTTTCCTAGCACAGACTGTAAAAAGAAAGGTAAATGTAACATGTTTTATAAAAATCTTCCTGGTTTTCCCTTTCCGGAACGATAATATCATCAATGTAATTATTTAGGGTCGAAAGCGTCACAAGTAACTGTAATGCCATCTTCTGCATATGCACAAATCGCTTCCAAGTCCCTCTCTTTTTTTTTCCAAACATCATAATCAATAAGCAACCTACCTGCGGCAACGGCATATTTATCTGCTAGTTGACGGACCATATATAAAAAAATATGGAAAGGTATTAAAAAAGCCCCAAACGAATGACCAATTACATATACCTTTTTATTCTGATTTACTTAAAATGCTCAATAGCTCTTTTTAATAAATATGCTGAAGCTAGATTATATTCTTTCTGCTATTTCTACTTTCAATGCATCTGTTACAGCAGGCTTTTTGTAAATGCTGACTTTTGCTTGACATAAACAAAATCATAATCTTCATGATAAATAGAAAAAATAAGTGTTATCTGAAGCATAATCCGGCCCCTACACTCCCCAAAACAACTATCAGAATCCTTTATACCCAACATTCATACCACTAACATCAGCATCTACTAAAAATTTCATCAATGCTGTACTTGTCATACATTGATTCAATATACAATTTTTTAATTTCATAATCGTTTTTTAAGGACATTAATTCAGACATAGAGTCTGAGAGGTATTATCCGTACTAGCGCTTTTAGCAGCATTATCATCATTAGATCCACTACAGCTATACACAAAACCGTTATACCAATATAAAAAATCAATCTATTAAACATACTGAAAAAAAAGCTAAAAAATTAAAAGATATATAGTTGCTAAATAAAAAAATATAGTTTCTAATTTATATAATTTTATAAAATTTTTGCAAATAAATCATGAATGATATACAATTAGCTGATATTGGGGATGTAAGTGGATTTCGACTGAGAATTAATTTGTAGGTGCCAGCAAGTAGCGGTTTGTCGAAGGGCCGCTATAAAAATCGACTACACATTATCTGCAAAGATAGTGACTACACTTTTAAATAACGTAGCATTAGCTGCCCTAATTTTAAAAGTTCTTGATTTAAGGCAAAAGCTTTTTAAAATCAGACATGGGGCTGAAGTGATTCCTGATAAGCTAGCTTTCGTGGAAATAGATCAGGATAGAATTCTAATGAAGTTCGTATAGTTAGAATCGACAATAAGCGGTAAAACTCAACTGAGCTAGCTGAATAGCAAGATGTTGGGTGAAAACTAAAATTCAGCTAAACTTGTAGAAAAGCCTGCTGTTTGTTTTTAGGACCTGAGTTCGACTCTCGGCATCTCCCACCATTTTTAAAAAGATGAAGTCCGTCTTGTCATTTATTCTGGGCAGGCAGGTTTTCTTTTTCTTACTGCAAAATACTTTTTCTACCATGCACTTAAAGGGATGCTGATAATATTTAGCAAAAATAAATTAGTATTGTCAGCAAATATTTTTAATGCTATAACAGGCCGCTAAGCAATTGTTGATTGCCTGTTAACTGTCCCTATCCGCAAAAATGCTAAAAAACTCCAATCACCGCCCCCTATAATAGCCCTTTTTGGATACTAGGTTTGTTTGGGAACAAACTTTATAATTAGCAAGCAAGCCAATGCTTTTATCAGCCCCATTACAGATTGTTTTTTAAGAGTTTTATGTGGGTTTATACCCACATAACCTTTTGCCTTCATCACTAAATCCCTTTACCCATGGCAGCAAATTAAGCACTGGCCTCATTTTTTTAGTTATGTGCTTTACTGGGCAACAGTAATTTATTATTATGGATTTGCTAAGGGAATTTCTTATTTATATTCTGGCATAGCTGGGGCAGTCAGTGGTGCTATCCCCTTGTTTTCTTTTTATTAGCTACCATATTTTTAAAGAAGAAAAAATATCAGCAAAAAATTATAGGAGTTATAATAGGCTTGGGTGGAGGCAAGCTGCTAATTGCTAAACCAATTAATGTGCATGTTAATGAGCAAACTCTTATTGGGGTATCTTATATGGTAGCTGGATCTATGAGTGTGGGGGCTTCTTTTTGTATATGCTAAAAATTAAAACCCCTTTACAAATACCTGTGCCGCCTTTTAACCACCTATCAATTAGGCTAGGCTTGTGTCTAATTTTAAGCTTATAACTAATTTTGATAACATAACTAATATCAACCAAAGCCCCATAATAGGATTGCTGCTAATATTGTATGGGCTTTTAGGCACTGGCTTAGCTTATGTGCTATACTACTATATAATACAAAAAATTAGGTGCTATCACTGCTTCTGCTACTTATATTCCACCAATAATTGCCTTATTAATGGGGAGCACTAATTTTAATGAGCCCATCACCGTTACAGACTATATATACAGTCATGATTTTTGCTGGGGTTATATTACTGCGTCAGCATTAGCAGCCACCCTAGAAGCTGGAAAAGCTGACTAACAATAATTTAAGCTGTTTTAGTATACAAAAATATAAAATAAATTGTTATAAAGCAAAAATATAATAAACTTAGAGTAGCAATCATTTAAAGCTACATACTAAAATTATTAATCTAAAATTATAACCATGTGTATAGATATCTAAATGCAATTTCTAAACTACCTAAAAAAAAACTACAGAAGTTAGCAGTCTGGGGTTACAAGTAAAATTAGCAAAGTGATTTTTTGTTGCTTTTTTATCAGCACCTGTTTAGTAGCAACGAAAATTCCTTTGTTATTAGAATCAGCAACTGCTGAAAAAAAAAACCTCAAAAGCATATTATTAATAGATCCTGCTGTAAGCTTTTGCTGCCATCAGCAACAAGTAAAAATAAATGTTTGCAGCAAATAACGGTACACAGCCATACCGGATATACCAACAAAGCATTTACCCCATCAGTCAAAATTGATGATAACAGTAGAGAAATAGTTGAATTTACAGCCCAGATTGCGCATTAGTTAGGGGAAGAAGAACAAACAGATTAAGACAACAAAATAGTTTTGTTGCTTTTGTCCGTGGGCTTGCAGCAACTCTTCAATTTAGCAGGATTGTTGGTTAATTTGAACGCCAGCCAGCCTGCCGATACACGCCCAGACCGCTTCAGCAGCGAAACGATCAACCGCCAGTTGGCGCCCAGTTTCGCGGCGAAGCACCATGCAGTTGTGCAAGATACGCTGGCCCTGCGCAAGCGTCAGCGTAAACAGTGGATATTTCGACGGTGAATAAGTCCGTTAGAAGAGCTGCATATCAAATCGTGAACCTTGCTTATTTATCCCCAGCAGCTTAGCTGCGCAATCCTGCCTCACGCTTTATTTTAAAACTACGATTTGCCTTGTAACAACGCTAAATCACATTAACCATGCTCTGTTGTTGAACAGTTAGAAGATAAACACTGATATTGATTACGATAACACAGAATACAAAAATGCGCAGAACATCATGCTGTTGACCATTGCATATTGCACGCATCAGCAACCGCAGATAGCGTATTTTGGCGTAAGTAAAGATGTCATGGTTTCGATTTGCTGCCGCCCGTGCGAATAACTGGAGCCCCAGCCCCAGCCATTAACAGGCGGGTTGCCAGCAGATTTTGATAGCCGTAGCGTATTGCTTATCAAAGAGCAAACTGCCCAGAGTCCAGCGGTTTATGATTTCACTTAAAGCAGGTGAAGAAACATGTCAAAGCCTCAGCACACGCCTTATTGTTTAATTAACCAGGTCAAAGCTGATCACGGGCTGAGTTGACTCATAGTTGTACCGACTACTACTACGGCAGATATGTTTTTTTAGGTCAAGCCTTTGCCACAATAAACCCCCACAGCCTGCCGATCTCATCGCTAACTTGTGTTCAACATTGCCCAGAATTAAACCAACTGATCATGCCTGCCTGTGATTTGCTTAGTATTTGCTAGTCGAAAACTTGGCAGCAGGCAACCGCGTTGCTTTAAGCCCCGAACGCACGACATGTAAAACATACCACGATGTCGATGTCGCTCATTCATGGGATTTCGTTCACTCCAGAATCGTTTTAACAATATAAGGCAAACAATTAGCACAGATTATGTACAATCATCAGTTCAAATAAAACAGATAGGTTGTTGTACGATCAACAGCCATGCTTTTTTTCACATCTAAAGTGATTGATTGTCTCATTGTTTTTAGTCTGGAATAAGTTTTTTCAGCGGAGATAGCCGCTTTCAAATAATGCCGACATCACCGCTGGATGGATCACAGTATTAATAACTTAGCATAAAGCAGCCCAAAGCCGTACAATAAGGCAGTTTTTCTCTGACTTCATATACAATATTGCGCCAGTCCCTGCTGCTAATTTTCGTTTATTCCCATGTACATCAGGTGCATGCCATGAAGTGTCAAACCAACCATACGACCCTGGTCAGTTAAAATACCAGCCATGGGTGTTAACTGGGTCGCCTATGTTAAAGATGGCGTTCGAAGTCGTACAGATATTTTCAGGGGACTGTCATCCAGTGATGGTGTCAGCACAAGTAACCGATTTTAATTCCCCGTCGATAGCTGCCCACGAGCAGGTCAATATACGCTGAAATGACAAAGGTGTGGATCACACCATACAGCCATCGTCGCCGCCATGGATAGCCAGGGAGTCTTCTCCGCAGCTTAGCATCCAGCGCGCGGTAAAATACAAAGTGGCAGCAGTACCACCAGTTATTAACAACCAGCGTACCATGAGGTTCCTCGGGGTCCATTACTGCAGCAATATTTAGATCACTTATAGCTGTAACAATGAGTAACTATTAGTCTTATAGATGGGGTCTGGCTAAATTCAGGTTGTTCAGTCGGCCTCTTCTGGCAGCCTGAGGACTGGCAGCATTGAGCAAGGCGCATGGCATAGCTGACCCAAAGGTTGCTGAACACGCAGCACATCACTTGGTGGATTTGCCAGATGCAGCGCATATCAAAGCTGTCAGTACTGGCTCCACGCCTGCACTAGCCGCAGATGACCACCTTCTAACCGAAAGTCAACACCAAAGCAGTGCTCGCGCACACAGGCAACTAATTGGCATTACTGCAATTCTAAGATTTTCCTAAGATAAAATGGATAAAATTGTGCCGTACCTCTGGTGGCAGTTTTAATGCCAGACAAAGTGCCACCGTAACCTGATTGTTTGGCCAACAGCCATCCTAGTGAGGCAGCAGATCACAGGAGCTTTTGAGGCCACCAATCACGATGCATGATATAACATAGCCCAAAGTCCACTCACTGAAGTCACTGTTACCCAATAACAATCTGATGACGAGACAAAACAGGAATATGGAGTTTTCATTCCAGCTGATCGTTGCCAGCAGTTATTGTTGGGGATATTAAAAACACCTTAAATAAGCCATTTATATTAAGCAGGAATTGGCTGCATATAATCCACAAGTATCTGTCACAGCACTGACTGAAGAAATCGCTAACCAGTTTTCGGCGAATTTGGGTGAATGTTCCTTGATGCCAGCATTGTTGCAGTGCTGCAATGATCGGCCCCGGTCAGACTCAATTATTGTATTGGCGCGCAGGTCAATCTACTAAGCGTAAATATCGCATTCGTCTCTTGCAAAATAAGCGTGAAGAGATGGCGAGTCATTCTAGCTTATTAGCCAAAAAATCGGGAAAGAGCTTGTTCAGCGTTGCCAGCTGGCTTGTTAGCGAATGTCGCATTTAGAGTCATGATGCGTGCATTTGCCGAATTAAATTTAAAGATACAGCAGCAAGTTATAAAAACATTAGCCTTCTGTTCAGTCGGTTAAACAGCCAAAGAACAATTGCTGGCAGCAGCCAGCTGTAGGTGGATGATGTTTCGGCGTAGCTCTGTACGGCACTTAAGGCCGCGCCGTGCTGAGCAAAAGTACCCATGCCCAGTCCTTCCGGCTCAATGCCGTACAAGGCTACTTTTTTTATCAGGAATAAATGCATCAAAAATACCAAATAGCATTGATCCACCACCTACCGAAGCAATAACAGCATCTGGCAGGCAGCCTCGGTTTTTAATAATAATGCTGCTTAGTTTCAACTCCAATTATTCTTTGAAAATGTTTAACCATTTGTGGGTAAGGGTGGGGCCTGCAGCCGTTCCTAGCATATAATGGGCACTTTTATAGCTAGTTGACCAATCACGCATAGCCTCATTAACAGCATCTTTTAAGAGTGCCAGCTCCATTTTCTACAGGGATCACTTTTGCTCCCATTAACTCCATTCTAAAAACATTTAATTTTGTCTTTGCACATCATGACTCCCCATATAAATGCGACATTTTAAACCCAACAAAGCACTAACTAAAGCCGAAGCAACACCATGCTGCCCAGCCAGTTTCAGCAATTATTTCTTTTTTGCCCATTTTTTTATTAATAAACCTTTGCCCTAGGACTTGATTTATGAGCTCCGCCATGCAGCAAGTCTTCAATACGCTTAAGGTATATTTTTACTAAAGGATTAAAGATGATATTTTTACACTTAGTTATGAAAGTTGGCCTGCCAGCATAATTATATAATAGTAGCTCCATTCTTTTTATTGAATTGGGTGTCATTTATAGCAATTAAAAAAATTTTCTTCTAATTCTAATAATGTTGGCATCAAAATTTCAGGAACATACATTCCTCCAAATTCGCCAAAGAATGGATTTTGTTTAGTCCTGTCATAATGATTTCTTATAAGTTTAAAGGCTTCTTTGATTTTTTGATGATTTTTATGCCCAGGGCTGTCTTCTAGTCCTGAATTAAGATCTAATGTATTGGAGTATGATAATGCCTGAGTTAGATTATGCAAGCCAATTCCACCTGCTAATATAAATGGCTTATTTAAAGATTGTTTTTAATATATCCCAATCAAAAACTCTGGCTTTTGGTAGCTTGTTGCTGCACAATGCGGCCATCAAACAACCAGCGATCAACAAGTTGGCTGATTTTTGGCCATTCATCTTGAATAGAGTAGGCTTTCCATATTTCTGTTTTTGTATCTATACTATCTCGTAACTGTTTAATATAGTCATCAGATTCGCTTCCATGTAGTTGTATTGCAGATAACTGTAGCTTTTTGGTAGTGGTTATTGTTAATTCAGCTAGTGGACTATCTACAAATACCCCAACTAATTGAGGTTTGTTTCTTGTTTTATGGACTGTGCTATATTTATATCTATGCATCTAGGTGATTGAGGGTAAAAATTAACCCTCCAAAAAAGTCCTCTGCTTGATCTGCTGCTTTTGCATCACTAAGTTTAGTTAAGCCACAAACTTTATGTTGGCCAAATATTAGATTTTTGGTAGCACTTTTTATGTCTAGCTGCTGCATTAAAGAGCTGCCCACCAAGAATTTTTGGCTATAATTAGCTAATTTTTGTATATCTTGGCGGTCTTTATGCCCGACTCCAGATACTAGCAGCTGTTTATGATCAAATAATTGAGCTAATTGTGCTGTTTTGCTCATATCAATGCTTAAATCTTTTAAATTGCGGTTATTAATGCCACTAGTTTTGCCTGTAGTTGCTTAGCACGGGCTGCTTCGATTGTTGTTGACTTCGGTTAGAACAGTCATGTTTAAATCAGCAGCTAGTGCAGATAATTTTGATAAGTGGAATTATCTAGTACTGACAACATTAATAAAACTGCATCTGCCCTTTGTACCGTCCATAAAGAATTTGTGTAGGATCTATAATGAAATCTTTATGTAAAATAGGTAATGTTGTTATTTTTCTAATTTTTCCTAGCAGATCATAGCCATTAAAAAACTTGTTATCGGTCAATACCGAAATACAATTGCCATAAAGTGAGTATATATCAATAATCTGCTGCCAGTCATGGTTTACTACGCATTACTCCCTTAGAAGGAGAGGCCATTTTAAATTCTAGAATATAGCCTAATTTATCTTTTTTTGTAGATTATCTATAAAACTATTGGAGCTTTCGGCTTGGATATTAGTTGCTCGTTGTGCTTGTTGCAGCTGTGTTTTTTTATTGTGGCTATTTCTTGTCTTTTATGAGCAATTATTTGATCTAAAATATTGCCTTGTGTAAGTTTAGGAGGATTGCTCATAGGTGCATAGTTTTGTTAATAGCTGGTAGGCCTTGCCACTTTTAATATTTTGCAAGGCTTTTTGCGCTAGATTAGCTAAGCTTTCTGGAGATCCACATATTTTATCCATAGCGGCGACATTGGCAGCTATGGCGTAGTTATAGTGATCCGCACCTTTTTCCTTGTAAAAGATTTCTAAGGCAATTTTAGCATTATAATTTGGATCTTGACCTTGTAACTGATCGTGGGTAACTATCGGCAAATTAAAATCAGCTGCAGTTAGCTCTATTTGTTTAATTTTACCATCTTCTACTTCATAGACAATAGTAGTCCCCTGCAAAGATATTTCATCTGTACCTGCCCCATGTACGACCCAGGCCTTTTTCATCTTTAGCTCTGCTAGGCATTTAGCTAAAGTTAGCCCCTACTTGGGGGTCATAAACGCCTAGTAATTGATATTTTGGCTGAGCAGGATTTATTAAGGGTCCTAGGATATTAAATATGGTTCTAGTTTTTAATCTTTGACGCACTTTCATAGCATGCTTTACCCCCTGATGGTACATAGGGGCAAATAAAAAGCAAAAGTTATGTTCGGCTAACATTTGCTGACTAGCCTTAGGGTTTAGCATAATATTTAGCCCTAATTTTTGATATAAGTCCGCTGATCCACAGCTTGAAGAAACTGCCTTGTTGCCATGTTTTGCAACTTTAAGCCTTGCGCAGCAGCTATTAGGGCTGCTATGCTAGAGATATTAATACTATGAGATCCATCTCCACCAGTCCCGCAGCAGTCGATTAATGCATCTGTATCAGCGCTGATGGTTACGGCATTTTCCTTTAAAGCTCTGGCTGCTCCTACTATCTCCGCTGGAGAAAAAGGCATTAATATTCCAGATACTAAAAAAAGCAGTAAGTTGGATATCATCCACTTTGCCTAGTAAAAAGATCCTGAAAAAAAGCATGGCTTTGTTGGTCAGTTAAAATTTGGCCTATAATTCTTGCAGCAACTATATCCTCTATTTTATTATTGCTGTTCTTTTGTATTTTTTTTGAGTGCATACTTATATATTTTTTTGCTCAGTGTAAATTTATTTAATTTGTGTTAATGCTTTGTTGCTAAATAATCTATGCTTTGCTTTAATAATTGTTTGCCCATAGTTGTTAAAACTGATTCTGGATGAAACTGAAATCCCATGATAGGCAGTGTGTCATGCTTCGACTATCATTGGTATATTTTTATAATGTGCAATTACATTCAGGGGCTTAATCACATCTACAGCCGCCAACGAATGGTAACGAGCTACAGTTAACCTTGGTGGTAAATCTTTAAAAATAGGATGCTTAGAGGTTTTAAGCACTGAGGTTTTGCCGTGCACTGCTACTGGTGCTTTGTCTACTTTGCCACCAAAGTTTTCGACTATTGCTTGCATGCCTAAGCAAATCCCTAAAATAGGCATAGTCCCTATGGTTAGTTTTAATAATTCTGGTAAACAGCCTGATTTTTTGGGCTTTGCCTGGCCCTGGGGATATAACTAAAATAGCTTTGGTTAGATCCCGCTGTTATTTGTTGATAAATAAAAAAACTGGTCGGCAAGCTATTGCGATAGACTTTGATATTGGGGTTTTATTTGAGCTAATTCATCAACTAGATTGTAGCTGAATGAATCTTGATTATCTAAAAAAATATATCTAGCACGCTAAATTAATTCTATTGAAGTCAATTTTTAATATAATGAGTCAATATTTTTGATGATGTATTTTTAGCTTTATCTTAGTTTAATTATTAATAAAGGCATTGATAACCGCTTGAGCTTTGTTTTGTGTTTCTTGTACCTCTGCTTTAGGGTCAGAATCATAAACTATACCACAGCCAGCTTGGATATAGGCGGTTTGCTCTTTTATAAAAGCTGCTCTTATTACTATACAGCTATCAAAATCACCATTGCCTAGCCAATAGCCTATTGCTCCACCATAGCTGCCCCTGCCTTTTTTTTTTTCTACAGAGCCAATTATTTGTGAAGCTCTAATTTTAGGGGCTCCAGTTAAAGTGCCCATATTCATACAGGCTTGGTAGGCATGTAAGGCATCTAAATCAGGGCTTAATTCAAACTACCCTAGATACTAAATGCATAACATGAGAATAGCGGTCTACTTGCATAAAATCTTTTACATATCTACTGCCAGTTTTGCTGATGCGTGCAATATCATTTCTGGCTAGATCAACTAGCATGATATGTTCTGCATTTTCTTTAACATCACGCCTTAGTTCTAATTCTATGCGGTTATCGTAGTCAATATCAATTGTTTTATCTTCTTTGTTAGCTCTTTTTTCCTAGTGCCAGCAATAGGGCATAGTTCAACAATATTGGTTTTAGCATTATATTTTAAGGCGGATTCAGGAGAGGCTCCAAAAAGAGTAAAATCATTAGTTTTAAAATAAAACATGTAAGGGCTAGGATTGTTTTTCTTAGCCTAAAATAAGCTGCTAGGGGATCATCACAAGATAAACTAAAGGTTCTAGATAAAACGATTTGATAGATCTCTCCTGCAGAAATTTTTTTCTTCATTTCTTGGACTTGATTCGCAAATTCATTATCAGAAATATCCACTTTGACCGCACTTTTGATAGCTTGCTTTTTGGTTGTATAGCTTGTGGATTATTTATAATATCTTGCAACTGCATAAGACGGCCAATTAATTTTTGAGCATTTTTAGCTACCTTTATCGCCACCAAACAGATTGGCTATTATTTTGGCGGATTTTTTGATGATCAACTACTAGCATCGTTTCTGCTAGCAAAAACAAGTAGTCTGGGGCATTATTATCGGCTACAGGCAATTTGGCTATTGTTTCAAAATTAGCCAACATGTCGTAACTTATCAATCCTGCTAAAAAACACTAAAGGGCTCATTGAGGTTGCTTGCAAATTTTTTTGGACAAAGCGCAATAAACTAAAACTATTTTGTTGTCTTAGTCTTATTTGTTCTTCTAACAATGTATCTGGAGCTGTAAATTCAACAATATACTGCTGGTTATCAATAGATTTTATTTGATTGGGCAAATGCTTTGTTAGTATATCAATTATAGCTGTACCGTTATTGCTGCAAACATTTATTTTTACTTGTTGCTGATGGCAGCAAAAAGCTTACGGCAGGATCTATTAATAATATGCTTTTGAGGTTTTTTTTTCATCAGCAGTTACTGATTCTAATAACAAGGCATTTTTCGTTGCTACTAAACAGGTGCTGATAAAAAGCATCAAAATCACTTTCATAATTTACTTGTAAACCCAGGCTGCTAACTTCTGTAGTTTTTTTTTTAGGTAGTTTAGGAAATTGCATTTAGATATCTATACACATGGTTATAATTTTAGATTAATAATTTTAGTATGTAGCTTTAAATGATTGCTACTCTAAGTTTATTATATTTTTTGCTTTATAACAATTTATTTTTATATTTTTGTATACTAAAACAGCTTAAATTATTGTTAGTCAGTTTTCCAGCTTCTAGGGTGGCTAGCTAATGCTGACGCAGTAATATAACCCCAGCAAAATCATGACTGTAGCTATATAGTCTGTAACGGTGATGGGCTCATTAAAATTAGTGCTCCTATTAATAAGGCAATTATTGGTGGAATATAAGTAGCAGATGAAGCAGTGATAGCACCTAATTTTTGTATTATATAGTAGTATAGCACATAAGCTAAGCCAGTGCCTAAAAAGCCCATACCCAATATTAGCAGCAATCCTATTATGGGGCTTTGGTTGATATTAGTTATGTTAT
>JAGTTF010001251.1:0-12178 GCA_019095985.1 Streblospio benedicti | reverse complement strand
CTATAACCTCTTTCAAAATGACTTGATATTACATAAACTTTTCAAGGGCTTTCAAGTGTGACACCCCTTACCCCCCCCCCCCATCCCACACACACCCCACACACACACACACACACACACACACACACACACACACACACACACACATTGTTTAACAGTTATCACAGTCGAAGTCAATCAAAGTAAAAAGTAATTTAGAAATATAAGTTCTGAATACCAATGTCATATTTTGATAATTTGGTAATTAACATGAACTTTCTAATGTTGTGCCTCATTGTGAATTTTAGAAAGCACACCAACAATAGTATACTGTCCACCGAGTAAGACTGTTCAAGATCATGGCGAAGGCGCTACCGTCGATTGGAAAGAGCCAACATTTAGTGAGCCCCAAGGATTTCCCCTGGAGGTCACATTCAACTATGCAGGCAACACTACCTTTAATCCTGGCACTTATGAAATAACATACACAGCAACCAGCGGAAACCCCTATAACAAGATTGAACGTCATGCTGTGTGCTCTTTCACATTAGACGTATTAAAAGGTAGGACAATTTATGCATTGCAAAAAATCTATTCGTCTGGCCCAAATGATATTACAAAGGAAATTCTATAAGCCATTGTTTGCTCAATATAAGCTCTACATAGTCCTATTGATTGCCTATTCACCTGGCTCGTTGATATGGATATTAGGTTAATTTACATTAGATCTATTCAGGATAACATTATGTATAATCAAGATAGTATGAATAGGCATGGCCTAGAACCAGCCGCAGAATTTTTTTACATTATTCTAATTTTGGAACAGTTAGTCTAGTTTGTATACACGTGTAAATACACTTGTAATATAGGTAACTGGTGGGAGAAAACCTTTTTTGTCACAACAAAATTGATGACAGCCCTGTACCCTCCATATACTAATGAAACTAGATAAAAAGTGTTCAAAGAAAACAGCGTCGCTAGAACAACCTTGACTTATGGGCAATTAGGATATATCCTGAAACGATGTATACTTTATAAGACCTTTATGAATTTGAGGAGAAAACCGCAGAATAGATTTACAGCAGTGATCAATATTCAGAGAAACATATTGCTCTGTGTGGTGTAAAATAAAAAAAAAAAAAAAAAAAAAAGTCTACTTGGTGTGGTTTGCTGTTTGCTGCTATGTAGTGTTGGGGTGAAAATTGATTTTTTTCTTTCTGGCTGTTGAATATTGATTTTTCTTGCTGGGTTAAGTGCAATGTATATCAGTAGAATGTCATAAATGGCCTTCTAGAAAGCAATTTAATTGGCAGAGTGCCTAAAATCAAATCTCTTTGGTGTCGTCTCATACCTAATAGTTGTGTAAAGTTAGGACGAGATCAGTTCATTGGTAAAAGCTCTAGCTTGTCCAAAGACATACACAAACACGCTCACTCACTCACTCACTCACTCACTCACACACACACACACACACACACACACACACACACACACACACACACACACACACACACACACAGTGACAAACGAAGTGATCACAAGGCTTTCGTTTCAGCAGCTGAAACGAAAGCCTTATGGGAAAAAATGGAGAGAGATACCTTCACATAAAGAAATTAATTCACATTTTATTTTTTCAAAATTCTGTTTTAACCAAGGCTATTTGTGTATACGTCTTGATGGATTAGCGTTTTTAAAATTCTACTTTACATAATGACAGTGTCAAACCAAATAATAGTAATAATCCGTGCTAGAAGTGGTAAAGATTTAAAATACCTCGTTTTAATCACGGGCACATGCATCGTAGAGGGTAGAAGCCAACTGAGACTAATCCTTCATTGTTTACCTCCTAATATGCTACTGTATAAGTATACAATGAAGGGGAAAAGAAAGAATAAGAATAAGAAAAATAAAATGCGACAAAAGGGCCTGTAACTGGATCAAACAACTAAACATGGTGCTTTGAGGCCGTTATGATTATAATTAAAACTCTCGTGACATTTTAAGACTTTTTATTAGAAATAGTACTAGGAATTTACAAACGTATATATATTTACATTACATTTAGATTAAAAAGACCAATATTTTTAATACTAGATTTCAACAGAGAAACTTAACATAAAAATGTAAAAGCTCAACTCCTTTTTATGTAGCACAGCAGACTATAAATCTTTGCAACGTCAGCATCACCTTTACATTTCTAAATATTTATTATTCAAAATTAAACGGTCTTTTTGCAAATGGCTCATTGCGCTTGCAGTGAGCCATAAATAAACCCATAACATAAATACCGTCTCTCAAAGGGTCATGATGCTAGTCGCATCTGGTGCAGACTACATATATTTTTTTTTTTTTTTTTTTTTTTCATTTTATTATTATAGAACAACAGTGAAGACAAATAGAAAATCACACATTTTCACGAGCGTTATTATTGGATATAGACTGCATCTACAATGTTATAGGTCTGAATGAGTTCTTTGGTTGATCATATGGCTTTTACAAACATATAATATTCACATTGATATCAGCGTTTTCAGTTCTCATAGTTTTTTTGTTTGTTTTTTTTTTGTTTTTTTTTTTTTTTTTTTTTACTAAAACATCTTATGGAGTGAAATCTTAAGTGGTTGGCAATCCAGTTTACGTAATGGCAATCCCTTATATGACAGAGATTGCTTCAGACTGTTTACATATGCCTTTTCCTATCCAGTTTGATTCGCACCTATACATATGAAAAGTTGTGAGGGTATTTGAATTACGGTTTCTATCTGTAACATACGTTTTGCATATGATATAGGAAACAAGTGAAATAGAGTTATTTACTAAATCATTGTCTTCAAAGCTAAATAATACTATATTATTATCAATGTGAATTTGAAATTTAAAAAAATTCAAATGTCCATATTTCTTCTAAGTGACCACATTCAGAAAGTAAATGAAGCAGCGTGTGATTTTGATTTCTGCAATATCTGAATATATACATTCTGACACATCACCTTTTTCCATTTTTTTTCCAGATATTTGCCTATTGACAGCAAATTATTCTATAACTTACAACTACATCAAAAGTGCTCAGAGAGCACTGCATTGCTAGAACAATGTTGACTCATGGGCAGCTAAGATAATAACTTTGCAATCAAAGCATTAAAGTAGAAAAAAGTCTTATTTGATGCATGATTCACCCTAAATCTATGTTCTTTGCATTGGATTGCTTATCAAGATTCTTTCTGAACATGGCTAAACTAAATATCTATTGCCCATGAGTCGACATTTATATGGTAACGCTAATCTTGATACCTTTGTCTAGCCTTATAGCTGCTGGTGGTGTAGATAGAATATAATATACACGCACGCACACACACACATATCACATATAATCACATAATCACATATCATGACTGTCCCATGATGTTCTTCGGATGACACAAGAAATAGTCTAAAAGTATATATGAAGTATTGCGTAATGACATCATGGTCCTTGAAAACATATCACATGATTGCTGGCACGTGCCTCTTAAAAACAATAATAGAATGAGTTAAAATAACAGAATAAGCTCGATGTATTACGGATAAATTAAAATTAAATTCATTTTCAATTTGTTAAAAACCTTTTTCAGATAGAATTTTAAAGTTTGACAGTTCACATATATATTTAATATCAGTTGAGCTAAATCTTCAAAGTTGAGTTGCACTATGTCTATATAAACATTTACCATAACAGGCCATCTTTGGAATTGTTACACCTCTAACATTGAGTCTGAAATTATGTTTATGACTTTTACTAATTAGCGAAAACTGATCTTTGAAATAAGGAGGTGCATGATTATTTCGGATTTCATGAAATATATTTAACTTGATTTGATTTACCATCTATGCATATTTACAGCGTTCGATCCACCAAGCATAAGACATTCTGAAGGAGGCAACATAAGGTTACCGGAGCATATCCCTGCCACCATCCAGTGTACATTATCTGGCGTGAAACCTCATTTTGACCTTACGTTTAGCATCAAGGGAAATAAAACTGGAGAGGGAAATCAGGGTACTGTCAATTGACAATTCATAATCATTGAACAAAGAAGAAACAAAAACCAAAACCATAACATCAGATCTAATAAGATTACTTTGCAACTGTGATTTTTGATGAACAGTTTGTAAAAGTATATATTATAACTACTGTATGATGTATCATAAATTATCTCAGCAGTATTTTTCTTTGGTTCTTTTATTTTATGTATACATGTACTTGGAGGGTGGACTCCGACATTCCCTTACGAGGACTAAAATGTTTATTTTCGTTAAGCAGAGCTGGAAGAACGTTCAACTTTTGGGGGGTATGTTGATTTTGTATCGACGATACAATTTCTACCCACTCCACAAAACAATGGTACAGTGTTTATTTGCAATGCTCATCGTACTGCTGTTGAAGAATATGACGTGACTATCAGCTCAACATTAGTTGTCACAGGTTAGTTTGTTCTCATTAATGTTGTGTTTCTACGTCGTAACTGCTGCTGGTCAACAGAAGATGAATTTGGATAAGCATGTTTAAAAAAAATTGGCAAAGTACTTTGAAATAAATAAATTCCTTGTCAGAGCTAAAATTTCCAAAAATAAATCAAAGCGTGTTTTTAAAAACCTGATGATATGAAGCAAATTGTCTGTCATAAATACAAGTTAGAAATACATCCTATTGGTACGCTAGTATAAAAGTAGGCAATGTAGGAATGATCAAATATAGACAGGTTAATTATAAAACGTGGACACTAACTGTTAAAATATCAATTATATCATGCTTACCACATAGTTGTATTAATCTTTTGGTTTCATTCAATTTTTATTCAAACTTATCCTTCTTTTGACGAACCTTTCACCAGCAGTTACGACATAGAAACAACAATAATGAGAGGACCTGCTGCCGTTCAAATATTGAATTTAGCTTATAGTGTGTTCTTATTCTTTTAATTCTCAAATTGAATCATATGCTAAATATCCGCATAAGATCATGTTCCTGTTTAAATGTTAGCTGTGCCATAGGTATATTTAGAGCAAAAAACACAGTGATTTACTTTCAGAAAGCCGGCCTCAAGTGGAATTTTGTCCAGGTGATATTGTGGTACAGGCAACTGATGATACTGAATATTTGAAATGGAAACTACCAGAGTTTAGAGAACCTAACGGTTTCAAACTGCAAGTTGTTAGCAATGGCTTTGTGTTTGGAGCAGCAACCCTCACATGGGGGACACATTTGGTTATCTACACAGCTATGAGCAACAATGAATATTATGCTAAGAATAGTACATGTTCATTTCATATCACTGTACTGGGTAATTATACATTTCTGAACAAAATTTATTTGTACCAACAACATTGTATGTTGTTTGACAATTCCTGACAACAAAACTGTTGAAGAAAACCTATGTGGCCCAATTTATTGCATATGCCACATGAAAACAATCTCAAAATGATGATTGTATTTTAAACTTACATTTAATTGCATGTGATTTCAGCTGCTGAAGACCATTTGTACATAGAAGATACAGATGACAGTATTCTTTATGTCACTGAAGAAAATGAAGAGATATTATTTGTGTAGGAAAACATGGCATTCCTCCATTCAACATAACTTGGATTCCTCCAATCGGTGTCTCGTCTGATCAGTGGTACGGCGTATTTACAGCTATATATTTCTAGAAAGCATTCTGTATATACAATGTATGATGTAGGATGAATTCAAATCATGAACCAATCACTTGTATTTATTGCTTGTATTCCCAAATTCATATTGACTGTGTAGAATTGAATATGTACGAACAAGTTAATAGTGTACCTAATTTTAGCTCAAGTGTCAGATAGGAGATTGCAAATAGAAATAGGACATAATCATGCATGCATAACAGCATATAAACTTTTAATTATATTTATAATCACAACTGCACTAAAATTATAACTATAGTCATTGGTAATCAGTAAGACATGGACCATTTGGAGCCTGGGGGTGGCCAGGCAAAATATTGAAATAAATAATGGAGCCCTCCAATTTTGAGAAATAAATAATCTATTCCTAACAAAATGTTTAAAAAAATCAATCATTGGAAAAGAGTAAAATAAATATCTATGCCATTATGCTTAGTACTAAAAATTTTGTGCCTGAATATAGGTAACTAGAATTTTCTCATTGAGGATCAATATCGAATATATCTAAAAATTTATCCCTCGCTGCGCTCGCGAAATCATTTATAAGAAAATCCAATTGTGTGAACTCTACTTATTCAACACCAGTGTTTTTTTTTTAATATTCATTGTCATTTTATTTGAAATGCATTGTATTATTGTTATGATGATTGCGGATAGACTTCATTGTTACGATAGAAATAAAACGTAACTTAAACTTACAACAAAAAGATGGGGAAAAGGAAGAGAAAGAATTTGGGGCATGCACTGGTCCATCTTGGAATTACCTATCTTAGGTTTTAGTTAATATTTGCTAACTATTTTATTTTGTAGTTCTGGACAATAGCCACGAAATTTGCAAATTAATTCATGCTCAAGCCTTTCTTGTTTTACAGTACGTTGTAACAAATATTTGATGTAGATAGTAATAAAGTTTGACTACAATGTTTATTTTATATCTAAAAAAAATAATCATGCCTCCTTGAATCTGAAAAAAAAATTGCCTTAAAAGTCAAAGAACAAAAATATATTCTCTGAAAAAAATGAAAATAAATATTTGGACTTGAAACTAAAATGCCTGGCCACCCCTCAAACATCAAATGGTTTATGCCTAAATGATAACTAGCATAAGTGGTCAATTAGCTGACATATTTGTTATCAAAAGACCAAACTGGTGAGTGATTGAAAGTGGTTCAACTATTCACATTAGCACTTCACATCCATCCCGTATAATTTTAGTTTAAACCATCGTAGCACAGGTATTGATGGTCCAACAATAGTGTTTGAGGTGTCAAAATGAAGCTATTTACTTATATTTTCGTAAGATAAACGCTATTTATATGATTCATTACAATTACATGAAATAAGGTATTCACACACAGTCCGTAGGTGGCAATAATATGCGATTTGAATATGTTTATTTACGTTTATTCTTACTAGAAATTTTCTTTTTACACTTTGACACCAGGCAAACTATCGTGTTCTAAGTAATAACATCATGTGGTACTTGTTTGGAAACTGTATATTAAAGAAAATAAAAAATAAAAAGTGGGATAGGTGTAACCTAAGGGCCCTGTGTGAAGTGCTCTAGATCTATACAAATGAGTGTATAGATGTTAATTGTTTTCAAATATTTCAGGTACTCCACGGAACCTTACCCCATGTATCCTGAGTACACTACAGCCACTGCTACGCTCCGTGCGGTGTTCACTCTGGAAGATCATGGAAAAAAGTGTATCTTGTACTGGAAGAAAGAATGACCTTTATAAGGAGGCCTATGTTAAACTGCATGTCCGTTACAGTAGTATGTATAATCTGTTTAATATTATGAATAAATCTTTATTTAGTATATATTATTACATGTATCTGTTCCAGTATTTTTCACGTATCTAACTTGTCTTAGATTGAACCATGAGCTTAACCTCTTTAGAAAAGGTGTTGTGTGCTAGAAAACTATCAATTGTGTATCTTTGTTTTCAATGTACTATTACTGATATGTTAAATACAATATCATTGTGTCACTTCAGCAGCTAAAGCAAAGCCTTGTGTTCTATTCGTTTGGCTGTCACTAACTAACCGACTGTGTGTATGTATGTCTCTGGACAAGCTAGAGCATTTACCGATGAACTGATTTTGTTCAAACTTTACACAACTATGTGGTATGACGTGACACCAAAGTGCTTTGACTTTGGGCACTTTGACCATTAAAGTGTACTTTCCACGGGGCCATTTTGGTCCATTTCAACATTTTTGAAATAGCTTCGCTAATGCTTGTAAGAAAACATTCAAACTTGGTACAATGCTTACATGCCTACTGAACATCAACGGTGTTCAATTTTGGCACTTTGCCAATTAAGGTTTACCTTCCAGTGAGCCATTTTAATTACCATTTTATTTCATTTTTCCAAATAGTTTCAATACTGTTTGAAACATGACCATCAAATTGGCATAATGCTTATATTAGATTAAACGTGCTCAGCATAACATTGTATGAGCAATAGATATTTACTTTAGTGAGGTTTAGAAAGTCCCTACTTTCCAATGCCAAGAACATAGATAGGGTGAATTAGGCATCAAAAATTACTTTTTTTCTGCTTTAATGCCTTTATTTCAAAGTAAATATCTTTATTGCCTATTAGCAACTTTGTTTTAGCTACGCTGTGCTCTCTGAGCACTTTTGATCTAGTTGTGTATATTTATCAATAAGTGAGTTATTTCAGTCCAGACCATTGGCTCTATTGCTGGGTATGTGCTTGCGGGAATAGTTGGAATCATTTTAGTGGTCATCTTGATAGTGTTTGGAGTAAGTGCTATACTAGTAGCCTACTTATTGTAGAAGAATTTGATTGGAGTATGCAATATAAAGTATTGACTGCTAATCATTATTTGATATTAATACATGCAATTTGCCTTTTTTCTGTAAGTGATGTTACCATTCAATTGTAGATCATAAGACCATGCAACAGACGTATGGTTAGAGTTGCTCCTGGGACTGAACCACAAGGAGAAAGAAGACCTAACAGAGAACACCACTGCGCAACACCTTCCCAGCAACACCTTCCCAGGCAAACACCTTCCAGAGCAAACACCTTCCCAGGCAACACCTTCCCAGGCAAACTTCCACGGCAACACCTTCCAGGGCAACACCTTCCAGGGCAACGGCCAGATGCAACCTTCCACGGCACCATATCCCAACGCAGCCTTTTTCGTACAACTTATCAACACAAAACACACCACAAGACATATTGAACTATATGAATAGGCGTGAACAGCAAATATTTTCAGATGCCAGTCTTATAAACAGTTTTCTAGAATGGTGGCGGGGAAATTATAATAACAATATCAATACTGATACGCGTGTTAACAGTCCGGGTTTAAGCCCTGGATGAAATCCGATGACAAATACTAGCAGTTCACATACAGATGTATCATTGTCACGTCCATCATCACATAGAACAAGATCACGCACCAGAACATCCTTTCAACCTAGCACTCACAGAACATCGGCCAATGGATCATCAGACCTCCCACCCTCCTATAGTTCTCTTTTCAGTGACTCGTCCAATGCACCTCGTGATGGTACACCTATTGCCCGTATACCAGAACTCTAGGGTGTCCGGAATTTTGGCTTTTTCATCTTACAGCTCTGCATATTTGGGTTTCCATTCAATTGGTGGCCAATAACAATATGCCAAAGTTTCAGATTCTTGTTTGATATCTTCATTTTTGCGGGAGCGCTCGATAAGAGCATTTGCAACAATTGTCATATCAAATTACATCTCATTAAAGTGTCTAATAGTAATGTGGCGATTGGTCGGTTATACCCAAGCCCCGATTGGGTTGGTTAAGACTATACGCACCGGATGACCCCGTGTTAGTACGGATGACCCCGAACGAATGACGTGCATAACGTTCAGATAACTACATCACACGTAGGTTGATAAACGTGGTGGTTGCACCTACTGTACTCAATTATGGATAACGTAACACTTTCATATCAGCTACGGATAAGTAATTACACAAATAAAAACAGTGATGCTTCTATTTCTCAAAGTTTACATAGAAATGTCAAGGTACATTTAACAGTTTAATGAGGATACTAGCTGTCATTATCCCACTGAACGTTGCCACTTGAAATCCCGTGGTCTGTCTGCGAATGTACGTTTATCAACACGGGAATAGTTCAATGTTTAAGGTTGTGGAGCTTATAAAACTGCGTAATTATTCATACACATATGTAAAATTTACTACTGAAACCGATTTCATACATAATAGATGATTACTTACATTTCTGAGTGAAAACGTTTAAAAAATTGGTTGTTTATTCCCGGGATCGGCAAAATATCTCAATTAGTTGACACCATCATTTATTCGTTTTCAAAGAAACACACGATATACGGAGCCTATGCAGCTTTCATAAGACTGCTGTCAAACACCTTATCTGTGATCCGCCATTTGAATTGTCATCAAATATCCATTTTAGAAGACACAAACCAAATATCTGTCCGTGTGCCGTGTGAGCATCATTGTACAATTTTGATACTAAATATGAGCTTACGAGGCTGGATTTTGCGGCCTATGTTCCTCTGCTGGTATTCCCATAGTGACTAACATTTTATTAAAATCACGAATCATGTCCAGTGAAGTGAACTTGCGCACGTGGACTTACATCAGCCATCATTAACAGCAATGAAAGTGTGACAGACAGATGTTATATAGCTATATACTTATTATTCAACTTGTGTTTCTTTTTTTTTCTATTATACAGGAGCGTTTTAAAAAGAAGATGTTAATGGAGACAGCCACTTTTGGCTTATAGTGTCTAGAACTATATAGAGTTCTCTCTATACTACTTGTGTGCGTCCTCATACCAATATTTTCTTTAAACTTTATGACCATCTTTCGTATTCATTTATCATATTCATTAGCATAATAAAGAATCATTCATAATAATTCTTTTTCCTTAAATTTTCTGCACATGAACAAGACGTAATTTGAGGGGTTTGGGTCTTAAGCAACTGCTTATGTATACATATTATATGATATATAAATAATTAGCAAACAATTTGTTTACTTATAATTGTGCACTATTCTACTTGATGTGCTAGATATTGCCAGCTAGGGTGTGTTTTCAATCAAGCACATGTTTCAACATGCAAGTATATATTTTAGGTTTTTTGTATGTGTATCTTTGTATATGGATGATTGGTTTTAAAATAATATATGTAGTTAACTGTTACTCATATTTAATTGCAGGTACTTTTCTTAATAGGGTGCTCAAAATTTAAAAAAAAGCATAACGTTCCGACACTTTTAATCAAACTGACGTATATTTCGGTAATCTTAACCAATTTGCTTCAAATGAATTGCGGCATACAGTTAAGAAAATCAGCAGTCAGCTTAATTGTACTAAATAAATAAAAATAGTCAAAATATATTTCAACATATGACCTACATTTTGCAATTTTTCAAATGTTACCACACAACGTGTAAACTGCACCCTATTTTCAAGGCGTTTTGCCATATATCAACTATATGAATATATGAATGTAATACATCGTTTTAAAGGGTTATGCTACAGTCACACGGCCACTTACGGCATGATACGGACCTGTGGGTGCTTGCATGATGAAAATACGTAAATATTCTGAAAATACGCAGCAAAGAGACCCAGGATTCCAGTTGTCAACCTGAGTTCACAGTAAAGAGATAGATCATCATATTACTGCGGACCCTGCATATTGGGTTACAGATGAATACGGATGATTATGTACGATACGGAGCCTCGCGGATGAGTTTACGTATGTTACGTAAGAGTTACGTATTTTACATATATTTTACGTATGTGTGATCCGCAACAAAGTTTTGAGAATTTCAAAATATTGGTGACGAATCTGCGTATGTCTGCGCATGTCTACGGTCTCTACGTATACCGTATTGAGTTTCGTTACGGATAGATATGTATGCTTACGTAAGATACGTATTATTGCGGATGCTTATGCGGATCCGCAAGCATCCCCATCAACCGTAAGTGGCCGTGTGACTGTAGCATAAAGTAATGTCTTTGTCTCTTAAACCTATTAGGAAATGACATTTTCTCAGTTGGTTAAGATACTATATACATATAACAATCAAAGAATTGCTGTGACACATTTATTGTGAAACAGCCGATTATAAGTGATTAGTTGCGATTAATGTACAAATTTACTTGATACACAATCTCAATATAGATTGTGACATTATTTACTAACATCTTGTTAACTATCTGGACCAGCCAGTATTAAATTCAGAAGTGAAAGAAAACCCAACTGCAGTGATCATTTGCTTGTAGTATTCTTGAATAAATTGTTGATGACAAAAAATGTTGTTCTTGTAATATTGAACATATTCATGACAAATGAAATGTTGGTTTGACAATGTACAGCTTCACAAAATTACGACAGTTTTGTTGTAGAAAGAAAAGAGATCACATGGAATGTGTTCTTGTCAAACGTTATATCAGTCCTTCCTTGTTCCATCTGGAACACAGCAC
>JAGTTF010001250.1:0-18688 GCA_019095985.1 Streblospio benedicti | reverse complement strand
CCCTTTTTCCCAAAGTGTGGGTTCACTGGTTTGACCCATAAAATTTTTGTTAAATTGGGGGTTTCTAATCCTTATAAGGGAAGTAAATAGAAAGTATATGTTTGGGAGTCAAATGTGTATTGTTTTGTCACTGACAGCAGTACATAGCATAATTATGTCTAGTGTACTAACTTAAGTGTATACTAGCAATTCCCCCCCACCCCCCCCCACACACAACAAACAAACAACCCATCCGCCCTCTGCACCATGGATGATATTTGCATGTATTCCATTGGAAGCATTCTGTAAAATGGCTATGTTGTGTGGTGAAGCATAACTGACGTATGTTTTGAATGTACTCAGAGTAAGATGCGCACGGGTAGATTATTCTTATTTTTATCATCTGGATTAGTAGAGTCACGTGCCCAGTCATACATTTTTCAAAGAATTCACCGACTCCGGTGGGACTCGAACCCACAGCCTCCGAATACCTTCAACTAACTAACTAGAAGTCCGACGCGCTATCCATTGCGCCACACGCCAAAAGGCACGATTTTTGCAAGGTGACCATGCAGAGAAGCGTGTGAGTGTAACAGGCACGTGAATATGGCTAAAAATGACGCTCCAGACCGTCTGGAAGTGGATCCAGGTACTAGAATGCCCTAAATGGCAGCTTCCTGCTGTAGCCCTCGCGCCCAGCCCGACATAGACGAGGTGGCCGAGTGGTTAAGGCGATGGACTGCTAATCCATTGTGCTCTGCACGCGTGGGTTCGAATCCCATCCTCGTCGCAGGACGATTTTAAATAAGACCGCCGATCTATCACTGGAATGCATGATATTCCCGAGTATAAGTCTGCTTAAAATAGGGTGGTTTTGTCGTCCAGCAGGCTATCCCCTGATGCATATTGCTGTTAACGTAGGATGGTTTTGTTGTCTAGTAGACTATCCTCTGATGCATGTTGCTGTTAACGTAGGTTGGTTTTGTTGTCTAGTAGACTATCCGCATATTGCTGTGCAGTGGGTAGAGTGTTGAGTGTGATGGCTGTTCACACACGGTATAGATATGATGGTGTACGTCCCAGATAATGTGACCATGTCGTGAGTACTGTGAGATTGAATACAGTTGTCATTGATCTGTGGCCTCACTGGAGGCCAGTTACCACTGGACTGGCCAGTGCCACTGTCTCCTGTGATGTAACAACTACGTCAGCACAGCATCAGGTGCTCCGTGCTGTACAACAGTTGGAACTGCTGCTGGAGGTAAGTGCAATTCGTTCCAGGCATAATATCAATCAATCATACAATAACCGAACACGGGGCAGACATTTGGTGCACGTTTAGACCATTTTTTCTGTAAATAAACATAAATATCCTGGTCAAACTTTGTGTACACATAGTCAAGCAGTGTAGCAATTGTGTCATTACATTTTTAACCTGAAAAGAGCACCAAAAAATAGGTTAAAAATCGCTAATTTACACTTTCATCATTCATATAGCCTGTCTCCTGTTGAAATACATATATCTGAGTGACCACAATGTAAGTTTCCAGGTATACAACGTACGAAAAACGTACGTTTCTTACGTTCTTCGTACATGACCTTACGTTTGGCGCCTGGGTTTAATGGATCTATCCTCTATCAAGCATGGATCAGACACGTTAAACGTAACTTAAAAGATACGTTCTTACGTTCTTCGTACATGGCCTTACGTTTGGCGCCTGTGTTTAATGGATCTATTCTCTAGCAAGCATGGATCAGACACGTTAAACGTAACTTAAAAGATACGTTCTTACGTTATTCGTGGCAGGATTTCATGTAGATCGTCTGAAGACCCATAGGTCCATTAAATGTATTGGTGATTTAAAAGGTTCGACCTTACGTTGTTATTCGTGGCAGGATTTCATGCAGGTCGTCTGAAGATCCATAGGTCCATTAAATTTATTGGTGATTGATGATTTCCCAGCTGTTTTTCTTGGTTTTGATGCGAGTTTGGGGTTTTTGGACCTCCTGAAATGTGTGTTCAGCATTGTAGATCCACAGAATTGATTGGATTGGGGTTTTCATATCTGTTTTTCTTGGTTTTTCTGTGAGTTTTGTGGTTATGGACCTTCCCAAATGTGTGGTCACTGTTATAGATCCATGAAATTGATTAAATTGGGGTTTCAAAGCCATAACTGCCGGTTTTGATGCGAGTTGCTGAGGGGTTTGGACCTCCCTTGATGTGTGTTCAGCGTTAGTGGTGTAACGGTTAGCATGGTTGCCTTCCAAGCAGTCGATCCGGGTTCGACTCCCGGCTGACGCATGACAGTTTTGCCCTGATGAAGTGCAGTGGCGTGTACAACGACCTTACACACACAAGGGCTGTAGACTGCATCCTCAAAGTTTTTGTGCATCTAGTCAAGATGCTATTCACACAGTACAAAACTGCATCGGCCGGGAATCGAACCCGGGCCGCCCGCGTGGCAGGCGAGCATTCTACCACTGAACCACCGATGCCTGGACAACGTTTTCAAAGGGGGCATTTTTCCGAGTTACATGGATTGCACTGTATTTACGTATATTTTAAAATATAATTTAATACCTTATGGTTTGGGGACAATTGTGGGAGTGTCTACTACTACAGGGTGTATTGTCTGTTATCCCCCATTCAGCATCAAAGCTGGGTGACATGAATACACATGCCCAGAAGCATATGCAGGTGTGCTTAACGCTTTTACGTGAAACAGTCATCACCGTAGGAGCCAGCAGTGCAGATTATCAAAGTCCATATCCAGATGAAGCAGGGATTAGCCGTCTACTAATCCTTATAAGGGAAGTAAATAGAAAGTATATGTTTGGGAGTCAAATGTGTATTGTTTTGTCACTGACAGCAGTACATAGCATAATTATGTCTAGTGTACTAACTTAAGTGTATACTAGCAATTCCCCCCCCCCCCCCCCCCCCACACAACACAAACAAACAACCCATCCCCCTCTGCACCATGGATGATATTTGCATGTATTCCATTGGAAGCATTCTGTAAAATGGCTATGTTGTGTGGTGAAGCATAACTGACGTATGTTTTGAATGTACTCAGAGTAAGATGCGCACGGGTAGATTATTCTTATTTTTATCATCTGGATTAGTAGAGTCACGTGCCCAGTCATACATTTTTCAAAGAATTCACCGACTCCGGTGGGACTCGAACCCACAGCCTCCGAATACCTTCAGCTAACTAGAAGTCCGACGCGCTATCCATTGCGCCACGGAGCCAAGGCACGAATTTTTGCAAGGTGACCATGCAGACAAGCGTGTGAGTGTAACAGGCACGTGAATATGGCTAAAAATGACGCTCCAGACCGTCTGGAAGTGGATCCAGGTACTAGAATGCCCTAAATGGCAGCTTCCTGCTGTAGCCCTCGCGCCCAGCCCGACATAGACGAGGTGGCCGAGTGGTTAAGGCGATGGACTGCTAATCCATTGTGCTCTGCACGCGTGGGTTCGAATCCCATCCTCGTCGCAGGACGATTTTAAATAAGACCGCCGATCTATCACTGGAATGCATGATATTCCCGAGTATAAGTCTGCTTAAAATAGGGTGGTTTTGTCGTCCAGCAGGCTATCCCCTGATGCATATTGCTGTTAACGTAGGATGGTTTTGTTGTCTAGTAGACTATCCTCTGATGCATGTTGCTGTTAACGTAGGTTGGTTTTGTTGTCTAGTAGACTATCCGCATATTGCTGTGCAGTGGGTAGAGTGTTGAGTGTGATGGCTGTTCACACACGGTATAGATATGATGGTGTACGTCCCAGATAATGTGACCATGTCGTGAGTACTGTGAGATTGAATACAGTTGTCATTGATCTGTGGCCTCACTGGAGGCCAGTTACCACTGGACTGGCCAGTGCCACTGTCTCCTGTGATGTAACAACTACGTCAGCACAGCATCAGGTGCTCCGTGCTGTACAACAGTTGGAACTGCTGCTGGAGGTAAGTGCAATTCGTTCCAGGCATAATATCAATCAATCATACAATAACCGAACACGGGGCAGACATTTGGTGCACGTTTAGACCATTTTTTCTGTAAATAAACATAAATATCCTGGTCAAACTTTGTGTACACATAGTCAAGCAGTGTAGCAATTGTGTCATTACATTTTTAACCTGAAAAGAGCACCAAAAAATAGGTTAAAAATCGCTAATTTACACTTTCATCATTCATATAGCCTGTCTCCTGTTGAAATACATATATCTGAGTGACCACAATGTAAGTTTCCAGGTATACAACGTACGAAAAACGTACGTTTCTTACGTTCTTCGTACATGACCTTACGTTTGGCGCCTGGGTTTAATGGATCTATCCTCTATCAAGCATGGATCAGACACGTTAAACGTAACTTAAAAGATACGTTCTTACGTTCTTCGTACATGGCCTTACGTTTGGCGCCTGTGTTTAATGGATCTATTCTCTAGCAAGCATGGATCAGACACGTTAAACGTAACTTAAAAGATACGTTCTTACGTTATTCGTGGCAGGATTTCATGTAGATCGTCTGAAGACCCATAGGTCCATTAAATGTATTGGTGATTTAAAAGGTTCGACCTTTACGTTATTCGTGGCAGGATTTCATGCAGGTCGTCTGAAGATCCATAGGTCCATTAAATTTATTGGTGATTGATGATTTCCCAGCTGTTTTTTTTGGTTTTGATGCGAGTTTGGGGTTTTTGACCTCCTGAAATGTGTGTTCAGCATTGTAGATCCACAGAATTGATTGGATTGGGGTTTTCATATCTGTTTTTCTTGGTTTTGTGAGTTTTGTTTATGGACCTTCCCAAATGTGTGGTCACTGTTATAGATCCATTCTGTGGGTTTTGAGTTTTTTCCATTTGAATTGTGTGTTCAAATGGACCTTCCCAAATTTTTCACTGTTATAGATCCATGAAATTGATTCTAATCTAAAATTCATTTTAAAAATCATTCATGTAACTTTTCGGTTTCGAATGCTGACCCATGGTTTGATGCGATTGTGCTGGGGGGTTTACCACCTGAACCAATGATGTTCAGTATTCACGTTACAAAAAAAATTTTCCCCCCCGAATGGTTGAACTGATTCCGTTTATTATTTTCAAATCGAATATCGGCTGACGCAAAATTTTGGTTTGGGATGAAATGTATTGTGGCGTGTACAACGACCTTACACACACAAGTCTACTAGACTGCAGGGTGTTTTTGTTTGTAGTCAAGATGCCCCCATTCACACAAACAAAACTGTATTTCTTAAAAAATAAACGTTCTTCACTGAACCACCTTACGCCTGGCATTGTTTAATGGATTTCAGCAAGCATGGATCAGACACGTTAAACGTAACCAAAAGATACGTTCTTACGTTATTCGTGGCATTGTAGATCGTCTGAAGACCCATAGGTCCATTAAATTTTGGTGATTTAAAGGTTCGACCTTACGTTGTTATTCGTGGCAGGATTTCATGCAGGTCGTCTGAAGATCCATAGGTCCATTAAATTTATTGGTGATTGATGATTTCCCAGCTGTTTTTCTTGGTTTTGATGCGAGTTTGGGGTTTTTGGACCTCCTGAAATGTGTGTTCAGCATTTGTAGATCCACAGAATTGATTGGATTGGGGTTTTCATATCTGTTTTTCTTGGTTTTTCTGTGAGTTTTGTGGTTATGGACCTTCCCAAATGTGTGGTCACTGTTATAGATCCATGAAATTGATTAAATTGGGGTTTCAAAGCCATAACTGCCGGTTTTGATGCGAGTTGCTGAGGGGTTTGGACCTCCTCCCTGATGTGTGTTCAGCGTTAGTGGTGTAACGGTTAGCATGGTTGCCTTCAAGCAGTCGATCCGGGTTCGACTCCCTGGCTGACGCATGACAGTTTTGCCCTGATGAAGTGCAGTGGCGTGTACAACGACCTTACACACACAAGGGCTGTAGACTGCATCCTCAAAGTTTTTGTGCATCTAGTCAAGATGCTATTCACACAGTACAAAACTGCATCGGCCGGGAATCGAACCCGGCCGCCCGCGTGGCAGGCGAGCATTCTACCACTGAACCACCGATGCCTGGACAACGTTTTCAAAGGGGGCATTTTTCCGAGTTACATGGATTGCACTGTATTTACGTATATTTTAAAATATAATTTAATACCTTATGGTTTGGGGACAATTGTGGGAGTGTCTACTACTACAGGGTGTATTGTCTGTTATCCCCCATTCAGCATCAAAGCTGGGTGACATGAATACACATGCCCAGAAGCATATGCAGGTGTGCTTAACGCTTTTACGTGAAACAGTCATCACCGTAGGAGCCAGCAGTGCAGATTATCAAAGTCCATATCCAGATGAAGCAGGGATTAGCCGTCTACTAATCCTTATAAGGGAAGTAAATAGAAAGTATATGTTTGGGAGTCAAATGTGTATTGTTTTGTCACTGACAGCAGTACATAGCATAATTATGTCTAGTGTACTAACTTAAGTGTATACTAGCAATTCCCCCCCCCCCCCCCCCCCCACACACAAACAAACAAAAAAACCCCGCCCTCTGCACCATGGATGATATTTGCATGTATTCCATTGGAAGCATTCTGTAAAATGGCTATGTTGTGTGGTGAAGCATAACTGACGTATGTTTTGAATGTACTCAGAGTAAGATGCGCACGGGTAGATTATTCTTATTTTTATCATCTGGATTAGTAGAGTCACGTGCCCAGTCATACATTTTTCAAAGAATTCACCGACTCCGGTGGGACTCGAACCCACAGCCTCCGAATACCTTCAACTAACTAGAAGTCCGACGCGCTATCCATTGCGCCACGGAGCCAAGGCACGAATTTTGCAAGGTGACCATGCAGAGAAGCGTGTGAGTGTAACAGGCACGTGAATATGGCTAAAAATGACGCTCCAGACCGTCTGGAAGTGGATCCAGGTACTAGAATGCCCTAAATGGCAGCTTCCTGCTGTAGCCCTCGCGCCCAGCCCGACATAGACGAGGTGGCCGAGTGGTTAAGGCGATGGACTGCTAATCCATTGTGCTCTGCACGCGTGGGTTCGAATCCCATCCTCGTCGCAGGACGATTTTAAATAAGACCGCCGATCTATCACTGGAATGCATGATATTCCCGAGTATAAGTCTGCTTAAAAATAGGGTGGTTTTTGTCGTCCAGCAGGCTATCCCCTGATGCATATTGCTGTTAACGTAGGATGGTTTTGTTGTCTAGTAGACTATCCTCTGATGCATGTTGCTGTTAACGTAGGTTGGTTTTGTTGTCTAGTAGACTATCCGCATATTGCTGTGCAGTGGGTAGAGTGTTGAGTGTGATGGCTGTTCACACACGGTATAGATATGATGGTGTACGTCCCAGATAATGTGACCATGTCGTGAGTACTGTGAGATTGAATACAGTTGTCATTGATCTGTGGCCTCACTGGAGGCCAGTTACCACTGGACTGGCCAGTGCCACTGTCTCCTGTGATGTAACAACTACGTCAGCACAGCATCAGGTGCTCCGTGCTGTACAACAGTTGGAACTGCTGCTGGAGGTAAGTGCAATTCGTTCCAGGCATAATATCAATCAATCAATCATACAATAACCGAACACAGGGGCAGACATTTGGTGCACGTTTAGACCATTTTTTTCTGTAAATAAACATAAATATCCTGGTCAAACTTTGTGTACACATAGTCAAGCAGTGTAGCAATTGTGTCATTACATTTTTAACCTGAAAAGAGCACCAAAAAAAATAGGTTAAAAATCGCTAATTTACACTTTCATCATTCATATAGCCTGTCTCCTGTTGAAATACATATATCTGAGTGACCACAATGTAAGTTTCCAGGTATACAACGTACGAAAAACGTACGTTTCTTACGTTCTTCGTACATGACCTTACGTTTGGCGCCTGGGTTTAATGGATCTATCCTCTATCAAGCATGGATCAAGCATGGATCAGACACGTTAAACGTAACTTAAAAAGATACGTTCTTACGTTCTTCGTACATGGCCTTACGTTTGGCGCCTGTGTTTAATGGATCTATTCTCTAGCAAGCATGGATCAGACACGTTAAACGTAACTTAAAAGATACGTTCTTACGTTATTCGTGGCAGGATTTCATGTAGATCGTCTGAAGACCCATAGGTCCATTAAATGTATTGGTGATTTAAAAGGTTCGACCTTACGTTGTTATTCGTGGCAGGATTTCATGCAGGTCGTCTGAAGATCCATAGGTCCATTAAATTTATTGGTGATTGATGATTTCCCAGCTGTTTTTCTTGGTTTTGATGCGAGTTTGGGGTTTTTGGACCTCCTGAAATGTGTGTTCAGCATTGTAGATCCACAGAATTGATTGGATTGGGGTTTTCATATCTGTTTTTCTTGGTTTTTCTGTGAGTTTTGTGGTTATGGACCTTCCCAAATGTGTGGTCACTGTTATAGATCCATGAAATTGATTAAATTGGGGTTTCAAAGCCATAACTGCCGGTTTTGATGCGAGTTGCTGAGGGGTTTGGACCTCCCTTGATGTGTGTTCAGCGTTAGTGGTGTAACGGTTAGCATGGTTGCCTTCCAAGCAGTCGATCCGGGTTCGACTCCCGGCTGACGCATGACAGTTTTGCCCTGATGAAGTGCAGTGGCGTGTACAACGACCTTACACACACAAGGGCTGTAGACTGCATCCTCAAAGTTTTTGTGCATCTAGTCAAGATGCTATTCACACAGTACAAAAACTGCATCGGCCGGGAATCGAACCCGGGCCGCCCGCGTGGCAGGCGAGCATTCTACCACTGAACCACCGATGCCTGGACAACGTTTTCAAAGGGGGCATTTTTCCGAGTTACATGGATTGCACTGTATTTACGTATATTTTAAAATATAATTTAATACCTTATGGTTTGGGGACAATTGTGGGAGTGTCTACTACTACAGGGTGTATTGTCTGTTATCCCCCATTCAGCATCAAAGCTGGGTGACATGAATACACATGCCCAGAAGCATATGCAGGTGTGCTTAACGCTTTTACGTGAAACAGTCATCACCGTAGGAGCCAGCAGTGCAGATTATCAAAGTCCATATCCAGATGAAGCAGGGATTAGCCGTCTACTAATCCTTATAAGGGAAGTAAATAGAAAGTATATGTTTGGGAGTCAAATGTGTATTGTTTTGTCACTGACAGCAGTACATAGCATAATTATGTCTAGTGTACTAACTTAAGTGTATACTAGCAATTCCCCCCCCCCCCCCCCCACACACACAAACAAACAACCCATCCGCCCTCTGCACCATGGATGATATTTGCATGTATTCCATTGGAAGCATTCTGTAAAATGGCTATGTTGTGTGGTGAAGCATAACTGACGTATGTTTTGAATGTACTCAGAGTAAGATGCGCACGGGTAGATTATTCTTATTTTTATCATCTGGATTAGTAGAGTCACGTGCCCAGTCATACATTTTTCAAAGAATTCACCGACTCCGGTGGGACTCGAACCCACAGCCTCCGAATACCTTCAACTAACTAGAAGTCCGACGCGCTATCCATTGCGCCACGGAGCCAAGGCACGAATTTTGCAAGGTGACCATGCAGAGAAGCGTGTGAGTGTAACAGGCACGTGAATATGGCTAAAAATGACGCTCCAGACCGTCTGGAAGTGGATCCAGGTACTAGAATGCCCTAAATGGCAGCTTCCTGCTGTAGCCCTCGCGCCCAGCCCGACATAGACGAGGTGGCCGAGTGGTTAAGGCGATGGACTGCTAATCCATTGTGCTCTGCACGCGTGGGTTCGAATCCCATCCTCGTCGCAGGACGATTTTAAATAAGACCGCCGATCTATCACTGGAATGCATGATATTCCCGAGTATAAGTCTGCTTAAAATAGGGTGGTTTTGTCGTCCAGCAGGCTATCCCCTGATGCATATTGCTGTTAACGTAGGATGGTTTTGTTGTCTAGTAGACTATCCTCTGATGCATGTTGCTGTTAACGTAGGTTGGTTTTGTTGTCTAGTAGACTATCCGCATATTGCTGTGCAGTGGGTAGAGTGTTGAGTGTGATGGCTGTTCACACACGGTATAGATATGATGGTGTACGTCCCAGATAATGTGACCATGTCGTGAGTACTGTGAGATTGAATACAGTTGTCATTGATCTGTGGCCTCACTGGAGGCCAGTTACCACTGGACTGGCCAGTGCCACTGTCTCCTGTGATGTAACAACTACGTCAGCACAGCATCAGGTGCTCCGTGCTGTACAACAGTTGGAACTGCTGCTGGAGGTAAGTGCAATTCGTTCCAGGCATAATATCAATCAATCATACAATAACCGAACACGGGGCAGACATTTGGTGCACGTTTAGACCATTTTTTCTGTAAAATAAACATAAATATCCTGGTCAAACTTTGTGTACACATAGTCAAGCAGTGTAGCAATTGTGTCATTACATTTTTAACCTGAAAAGAGCACCAAAAAATAGGTTAAAAATCGCTAATTTACACTTTCATCATTCATATAGCCTGTCTCCTGTTGAAATACATATATCTGAGTGACCACAATGTAAGTTTCCAGGTATACAACGTACGAAAAACGTACGTTTCTTACGTTCTTCGTACATGACCTTACGTTTGGCGCCTGGGTTTAATGGATCTATCCTCTATCAAGCATGGATCAGACACGTTAAACGTAACTTAAAAGATACGTTCTTACGTTCTTCGTACATGGCCTTACGTTTGGCGCCTGTGTTTAATGGATCTATTCTCTAGCAAGCATGGATCAGACACGTTAAACGTAACTTAAAAGATACGTTCTTACGTTATTCGTGGCAGGATTTCATGTAGATCGTCTGAAGACCCATAGGTCCATTAAATGTATTGGTGATTTAAAAGGTTCGACCTTACGTTGTTATTCGTGGCAGGATTTCATGCAGGTCGTCTGAAGATCCATAGGTCCATTAAATTTATTGGTGATTGATGATTTCCCAGCTGTTTTTCTTGGTTTTGATGCGAGTTTGGGGTTTTGGACCTCCTGAAATGTGTGTTCAGCATTGTAGATCCACAGAATTGATTGGATTGGGGTTTTCATATCTGTTTTTCTTGGTTTTTCTGTGAGTTTTGTGGTTATGGACCTTCCCAAATGTGTGGTCACTGTTATAGATCCATGAAATTGATTAAATTGGGGTTTCAAAGCCATAACTGCCGGTTTTGATGCGAGTTGCTGAGGGGTTTGGACCTCCCTTGATGTGTGTTCAGCGTTAGTGGTGTAACGGTTAGCATGGTTGCCTTCCAAGCAGTCGATCCGGGTTCGACTCCCGGCTGACGCATGACAGTTTTGCCCTGATGAAGTGCAGTGGCGTGTACAACGACCTTACACACACAAGGGCTGTAGACTGCATCCTCAAAGTTTTTGTGCATCTAGTCAAGATGCTATTCACACAGTACAAAACTGCATCGGCCGGGAATCGAACCCGGGCCGCCCGCGTGGCAGGCGAGCATTCTACCACTGAACCACCGATGCCTGGACAACGTTTTCAAAGGGGGCATTTTTCCGAGTTACATGGATTGCACTGTATTTACGTATATTTTAAAATATAATTTAATACCTTATGGTTTGGGACAATTGTGGGAGTGTCTACTACTACAGGGTGTATTGTCTGTTATCCCCCATTCAGCATCAAAGCTGGGTGACATGAATACACATGCCCAGAAGCATATGCAGGTGTGCTTAACGCTTTTACGTGAAACAGTCATCACCGTAGGAGCCAGCAGTGCAGATTATCAAAGTCCATATCCAGATGAAGCAGGGATTAGCCGTCTACTAATCCTTATAAGGGAAGTAAATAGAAAGTATATGTTTGGGAGTCAAATGTGTATTGTTTTGTCACTGACAGCAGTACATAGCATAATTATGTCTAGTGTACTAACTTAAGTGTATACTAGCAATTCCCCCCCCCCCACCCCACACACACACAAACAAACAACCCATCCGCCCTCTGCACCATGGATGATATTTGCATGTATTCCATTGGAAGCATTCTGTAAAATGGCTATGTTGTGTGGTGAAGCATAACTGACGTATGTTTTGAATGTACTCAGAGTAAGATGCGCACGGGTAGATTATTCTTATTTTTATCATCTGGATTAGTAGAGTCACGTGCCCAGTCATACATTTTTCAAAGAATTCACCGACTCCGGTGGGACTCGAACCCACAGCCTCCGAATACCTTCAACTAACTAGAAGTCCGACGCGCTATCCATTGCGCCACGGAGCCAAGGCACGAATTTTGCAAGGTGACCATGCAGAGAAGCGTGTGAGTGTAACAGGCACGTGAATATGGCTAAAAATGACGCTCCAGACCGTCTGGAAGTGGATCCAGGTACTAGAATGCCCTAAATGGCAGCTTCCTGCTGTAGCCCTCGCGCCCAGCCCGACATAGACGAGGTGGCCGAGTGGTTAAGGCGATGGACTGCTAATCCATTGTGCTCTGCACGCGTGGGTTCGAATCCCATCCTCGTCGCAGGACGATTTTAAATAAGACCGCCGATCTATCACTGGAATGCATGATATTCCCGAGTATAAGTCTGCTTAAAATAGGGTGGTTTTGTCGTCCAGCAGGCTATCCCCTGATGCATATTGCTGTTAACGTAGGATGGTTTTGTTGTCTAGTAGACTATCCTCTGATGCATGTTGCTGTTAACGTAGGTTGGTTTTGTTGTCTAGTAGACTATCCGCATATTGCTGTGCAGTGGGTAGAGTGTTGAGTGTGATGGCTGTTCACACACGGTATAGATATGATGGTGTACGTCCCAGATAATGTGACCATGTCGTGAGTACTGTGAGATTGAATACAGTTGTCATTGATCTGTGGCCTCACTGGAGGCCAGTTACCACTGGACTGGCCAGTGCCACTGTCTCCTGTGATGTAACAACTACGTCAGCACAGCATCAGGTGCTCCGTGCTGTACAACAGTTGGAACTGCTGCTGGAGGTAAGTGCAATTCGTTCCAGGCATAATATCAATCAATCATACAATAACCGAACACGGGGCAGACATTTGGTGCACGTTTAGACCATTTTTTCTGTAAATAAACATAAATATCCTTTTGTGTACACATAGTCAAGCAGTGTAGCAATTGTGTCATTACATTTTTAACCTGAAAAGAGCACCAAAAAATAGGTTAAAAATCGCTAATTTACACTTTCATCATTCATATAGCCTGTCTCCTGTTGAAATACATATATCTGAGTGACCACAATGTAAGTTTCAGGTATACAACGTACGAAAAACGTACGTTTTCTTACGTTCTTCGTACATGACCTTACGTTTGGCGCCTGGGTTTAATGGATCTATCCTCTATCAAGCATGGATCAGACACGTTAAACGTAACTTAAAAAAGATACGTTCTTACGTTCTTCGTACATGGCCTTACGTTTGGCGCCTGTGTTTAATGGATCTATTCTCTAGCAAGCATGGATCAGACACGTTAAACGTAACTTAAAAAGATACGTTCTTACGTTATTCGTGGCAGGATTTCATGTAGATCGTCTGAAGACCCATAGGTCCATTAAATGTATTGGTGATTTAAAAGGTTCGACCTTACGTTGTTATTCGTGGCAGGATTTCATGCAGGTCGTCTGAAGATCCATAGGTCCATTAAATTTATTGGTGATTGATGATTTCCCAGCTGTTTTTCTTGGTTTTGATGCGAGTTTGGGGTTTTTGGACCTCCTGAAATGTGTGTTCAGCATTGTAGATCCACAGAATTGATTGGATTGGGGTTTTCATATCTGTTTTTCTTGGTTTTTCTGTGAGTTTTGTGGTTATGGACCTTCCCAAATGTGTGGTCACTGTTATAGATCCATGAAATTGATTAAATTGGGGTTTCAAAGCCATAACTGCCGGTTTTGATGCGAGTTGCTGAGGGGTTTGGACCTCCCTTGATGTGTGTTCAGCGTTAGTGGTGTAACGGTTAGCATGGTTGCCTTCCAGCAGTCGATCCGGGTTCGACTCCCCGGCTGACGCATGACAGTTTTGCCCTGATGAAGTGCAGTGGCGTGTACAACGACCTTACACACACAAGGGCTGTAGACTGCATCCTCAAAGTTTTGTGCATCTAGTCAAGATGCTATTCACACAGTACAAAACTGCATCGGCCGGGAATCGAACCCGGGCCGCCCGCGTGGCAGGCGAGCATTCTACCACTGAACCACCGATGCCTGGACAACGTTTTCAAAGGGGGCATTTTTCCGAGTTACATGGATTGCACTGTATTTACGTATATTTTAAAATATAATTTAATACCTTATGGTTTGGGGACAATTGTGGGAGTGTCTACTACTACAGGGTGTATTGTCTGTTATCCCCCATTCAGCATCAAAGCTGGGTGACATGAATACACATGCCCAGAAGCATATGCAGGTGTGCTTAACGCTTTTACGTGAAACAGTCATCACCGTAGGAGCCAGCAGTGCAGATTATCAAAGTCCATATCCAGATGAAGCAGGGATTAGCCGTCTACTAATCCTTATAAGGGAAGTAAATAGAAAGTATATGTTTGGGAGTCAAATGTGTATTGTTTTGTCACTGACAGCAGTACATAACATAATTATGTCTAGTGTACTAACTTAAGTGTATACTAGCAATCCCCCCCCACCCCCCCCCCACACACACAAACAAACCCATCCGCCCTCTGCACCATGGATGATATTTGCATGTATTCCATTGGAAGCATTCTGTAAAATGGCTATGTTGTGTGTGGTGAAGCATAACTGACGTATGTTTTGAATGTACTCAGAGTAAGATGCGCACGGGTAGATTATTCTTATTTTTATCATCTGGATTAGTAGAGTCACGTGCCCAGTCATACATTTTTCAAAGAATTCACCGACTCCGGTGGGACTCGAACCCACAGCCTCCGAATACCTTCAACTAACTAGAAGTCCGACGCGCTATCCATTGCGCCACGGAGCCAAGGCACGAATTTTGCAAGGTGACCATGCAGAGAAGCGTGTGAGTGTAACAGGCACGTGAATATGGCTAAAAATGACGCTCCAGACCGTCTGGAAGTGGATCCAGGTACTAGAATGCCCTAAATGGCAGCTTCCTGCTGTAGCCCTCGCGCCCAGCCCGACATAGACGAGGTGGCCGAGTGGTTAAGGCGATGGACTGCTAATCCATTGTGCTCTGCACGCGTGGGTTCGAATCCCATCCTCGTCGCAGGACGATTTTAAATAAGACCGCCGATCTATCACTGGAATGCATGATATTCCCGAGTATAAGTCTGCTTAAAATAGGGTGGTTTTGTCGTCCAGCAGGCTATCCCCTGATGCATATTGCTGTTAACGTAGGATGGTTTTGTTGTCTAGTAGACTATCCTCTGATGCATGTTGCTGTTAACGTAGGTTGGTTTTGTTGTCTAGTAGACTATCCGCATATTGCTGTGCAGTGGGTAGAGTGTTGAGTGTGATGGCTGTTCACACACGGTATAGATATGATGGTGTACGTCCCAGATAATGTGACCATGTCGTGAGTACTGTGAGATTGAATACAGTTGTCATTGATCTGTGGCCTCACTGGAGGCCAGTTACCACTGGACTGGCCAGTGCCACTGTCTCCTGTGATGTAACAACTACGTCAGCACAGCATCAGGTGCTCCGTGCTGTACAACAGTTGGAACTGCTGCTGGAGGTAAGTGCAATTCGTTCCAGGCATAATATCAATCAATCATACAATAACCGAACACAGGGCAGACATTTGGTGCACGTTTAGACCATTTTTTCTGTAAAATAAACATAAATATCCTGGTCAAACTTTGTGTACACATAGTCAAGCAGTGTAGCAATTGTGTCATTACATTTTTAACCTGAAAAGAGCACCAAAAAATAGGTTAAAAATCGCTAATTTACACTTTCATCATTCATATAGCCTGTCTCCTGTTGAAATACATATATCTGAGTGACCACAATGTAAGTTTCCAGGTATACAACGTACGAAAACGTACGTTTCTTACGTTCTTCGTACATGACCTTACGTTTGGCGCCTGGGTTTAATGGATCTATCCTCTATCAAGCATGGATCAGACACGTTAAACGTAACTTAAAAAGATACGTTCTTACGTTCTTCGTACATGGCCTTACGTTTGGCGCCTGTGTTTAATGGATCTATTCTCTAGCAAGCATGGATCAGACACGTTAAACGTAACTTAAAAAGATACGTTCTTACGTTATTCGTGGCAGGATTTCATGTAGATCGTCTGAAGACCCATAGGTCCATTAAATGTATTGGTGATTTAAAAGGTTCGACCTTACGTTGTTATTCGTGGCAGGATTTCATGCAGGTCGTCTGAAGATCCATAGGTCCATTAAATTTATTGGTGATTGATGATTTCCCAGCTGTTTTTCTTGGTTTTGATGCGAGTTTGGGGTTTTAGGCTAATCATTTTAGCAAAAATGGTAGAACTAATTGCTTTAAAGCAGGTAAAAAGTGCGTGTGATAGATAAAAATCTAGAAAACACAAATCCTGAAGTATACCAAAGTATACCTTGCGGATAATTAACAATAATGAATTTAATTTTGGAAAAAATGCGAAACTAAAAACATCAGGACACTGTGAATTGAAAAGTGTATTCTGATAGAATTTGTCAATAAAACTGCTCTCTCCTTACATTGGATACATTAGGATGGTTATGGTACTAAAGCATATTAACTGACCTACAACCACATGTAGTTATAATGTGCACTGTAAGATTTCTTGATACAACACATACTTCCACTTTCTAGCACTGCTAAAGCATAAAATTGTAGTATTATTTTGTCAATATCGTTTTGAATTGCGGTATAAAAGTAAAATTACAAAGTTCATTTATGAACCACATTTCGTCCACCATATTGTATAAACAGAGCCGATTTCCGGCAAAAACCTGTCTTCACTTTGTGTAGGGTCATTATTTATCAATCGGGTAGGCTTAGTAAATCTGTTCTGCCGTGGTTATGGATCAGTTATTGTGATTTTTATTTATGGAACCACATTTTAAAATCCCAAATAATAATGAAACTGCAGGAATAAAAAAAGAATAAAAAAAAAAAAAACACATTGATATTATCAATATGAGCAGGTTTGTATAAATTTAATGAACCACCAATCGAACCACATTCTAAAACAATGGAACCACATTTGTGGAGCCACATTTATGGAACCACTACCCATTTATAGAACCACATTTTTGAAACACAATTAATACCCAAAACTAAAAAAGAGAAGTTTATTGAAAGCAGACCATATTTATGGAACCACATTTATGGAACCACATTTTTTCTCGTGGGGACAGCCCACCAACCCCCCCCCCCGGGGGGATTTATGAAACCACATTTTTATGGAACCACATTTTATGAAACCACATTTAATGGAACCACATTTTTCACAGCCCCCGAACCACCCAATTTTTCTGAAACCACATTTATGGAACCACATTAAAAGGAACCACATTTTTTTGTCGGGGGACATACCCCTACCCCCCCATTTTATAGAACCACATTTATGGAACCACATTTTATGGAACCACATTTTCAGCACGATCTAATGAGATTGAAGGACACCCCTCGAACAAACAATTTTTTTTCGGGGGACACCCCCGAACCCCCCATTTTATGGAAACCCCCCAATTTTACGAACCACATTTTATGGAACCACAATCAATGAGATTGAAGGACACCCCTTGAACCACAATTTTCTGGAACCCATTTATGGAACCACATTTTTGGAACCACATTTTTTTCAGGGGACACCCTGAACCCCCGGAATTTATGGAACCACATTTTATGCAGACCCATATTTATGGAACCACATTTATGGAACCACACTCACTTTTATTACAAACAATATTAATGAGATTATATATCCAAAAAAACGAGTAGTAACTACTGTGAAGAGAAAATCACTAAAAACCCATAAAAATGACACTCCAACCGCCACCCCTTAATGGTAAATAGAGTTTAGTCCCTTAGAGTAACCAATCTCAAACAGTGGGTGTAGCCAATTCGTCAATCTTGGTCGTTATGATTCCTGTTTGGAGACTCTATTTTATATCGTAAATGTGATTTAAAAGACTATTGAAATGAAAATAAATTAAAAAAGATTATTTTTAATAAATATCAGCATCTAAGTGTTTTAGCACAAATACATTATTTTGAAACTTTGCTTAAATAATACGAAAATAATCATTATCAAGGGAAAATTCAACTGTATCATAATTAATGATCAGAACCCTTTTTAACATTTTTTTGACTGTTTTCAAATAATTGGATAAACATAAAAAATAAAAATGAATCTTTTTTAAAAATTTTTTTAAAAATTGGTTTTTTTTCATTTTGAAAAGAACAAAAACGTGAAAGTTTTTGATAGAAAGCAAATTTAAAATTTCACCCAAAAAAGGTTTTTTCTTAAAAAAAGGAAAGAAATTTTTAAAATTTCCAAAAGCGTTTATGATTCGAAAATCCCCTATATTTTAAAACCCTTTTTTAAAAGGGTTTGGCTCTCTAAAAAAATAATCTTTTTAAAAATAAAAAATTGTCCCATTTGAAAAAATCCCCCAAATTAAATAGGATGAATTTTTTTAAAAATAAACTCATGCCCCTAGGGTTTAGGTTTGGGGTTGGTCAATTCTGGGTTCTTATTTCCCATGGTTATGATTCGGACATTAAAAAAACTTTTCAAAACGTCCTTTTA
>JAGTTF010001247.1:9564-21731 GCA_019095985.1 Streblospio benedicti | reverse complement strand
ACATTGAGAAGACCATTTCACACTGAATTGCAAACCGAGAGCAAGAAACTATGAATGTTTGGGGAAAATGTGGGAAAAGTTTTAAAAACAACGGGGAAATTTGAACAGACCAAAGAAACAACTGTGAAAACCATAAGTGTGTGTGTGAAGTGTTTAAAGCAAAAATTTCCCAAAACACAGAAATCCATGGTGAAAACCATAATGGGGATGCGGGGAAAGGCTTTTACCCAGAGAAAACACATAAAAATTTCCACATGTGAAAACCACGATTAATGAATTTTTGGAAAGTTTTAAGAAAATCTTTTTTAACTGAACAAAGAGAACCCCAACCGAGAAACCTAAATGTAATGTTTGTGGAAAGGGTTTAGGACTCGCCATTTAAACCATAAAAACTAAGGAAAACCTATTTGTATGTTTGGGAAAGTTTCAAAGGAGCAGCCTTACCAAACCAGGGGAACTTAATGGGGAAAACCCTTTTGAATGTAGAATGGGAAAATTTAGTGACAGCATTTGCCCAAACCTCATGGGAACTTATGTCGTGATAAACGTTTTGAATGTATGGAATGTCGGAAATACATTAGTGACAGTGGCATATTGACCAGCCTCATGAGAACTTATGCTTGTGATAAGCGTTTTGAATGTATGGAATGTGTGAAGTGTTTTAGTGAGAGAGAAGCATCAGTGTTCTGTATGTGGAGAGCGGTTAGCAGTCAACTTTTTACTTGAAGAGGCACGTGACAACCCTCAAAGGGAAACAATGTTGTTTAGTGGACACTGATCAAAAGAAAATATAAGATATAGAAGGCAGCTGTAGATATGTTAAAGGTTGTAATACACACACAGACTCAGTGGAGAGGACCTCATGGATCCTGGTAACACATCAAAGAACATTTATCTGAGGTCCTAGGAGAGTGGTCATATAAGAGCTATTATTATTGCAACATATTGATGCTTCTAACACATTACACAATCATAGCTTAGTCTTTTTCAATGTCTTATCAAGGACATGTGTTCATTTTAAAATATTTTAGTGCGCATATTGTGATATTATTGCTCATGAATCTTTGTATGTATGTACATGCGGGGCACGAAGATGCATTTTAAATTAAACCCATCCGATGTTTACATTTAGATTTTATATGTTCCTGGCTGCTTTGCTTTTTTCAAAAAAAATTATCTTACTGTAATAAATAAGAAGTAGCCTTAATAATATAACATCTTTTATCTTGTCATCGCGTATATAACAGTTACACATTTATAATTCTATTGTTAACGTTTTACCCACAACGAATGCCACGCAGCCAGTGACAAGTATTACACACAGACTTCTCATTGTGTCCGTCACATTATCATACAAGCCCACATGCTATATGGACGACTGTGGCCTCTAACTTTTTACCCCTAACGCATGGCAGGCAACCTGTGACAACAAGTATTACAGATAGACTTCTCATTGTGTCAGAGTCATATTATTACGCAGACCCACAGTCACCGTAGAAGGCTCTGGCTCTGTTTCGGAGGACTGTGGAATAGACACGACTCCATGAGGATGGCAAGAAAAAGCACATGGACACACAGCCCAAAACCGCCCTAACCGTGGTGAGAGAGACCACAGTTGCAAAGTGAGCTCTATACGACTGGACACACAGGGCACCTAATGGAGAGCCACTCCTTGACATATCCATACAAGGAAGGCAAAGGCTGGCTTCAGATAGTTACTAAGGTCCCAACTCCTTATGAGTTCAGTTGTTTGCCCAAGCTCCGCTCAGCAGGTAATCTAAACTCTCTAAGCTCAAAGTGTCACTATTCAGCTTGCTATGCAAGGTACTGAAGTGCATCAAGTATTACTAATATCATACGGGTCTAAGAAACAATACAGTCCTTATGCAAGTGTGACAAGATGGGAGGTTCTAATCCTAACTGGCGCAGCTAAACTCAAGCATTCCTTATCAGAGAACGTCACACCAGTAACATATCACTAATAAGTTTTTATCACACTCTCCCCAGATTTCATTTTACAAGGTCGTCCGCTTTTAAGAGATTAACTTGTGTCATGAAAACTACCCCACCCCCACCCTTAGTAAAAGTGCACCCCTCCAACTCCCAGGCCCCATTGCACACTCAAAATGTACCCACAGTAATATTACATTAACAACTACAAATTGCATACGTTTTATTTTATACCACATGTGTAAGACCCTACTACATCTATCATTAATTGTATTCAAACAATTTGTACATATTTATTGGTTTCACTATAATTACAGACTACATATTGCAGAATAATTGTCCTTGGAAACTCGCTATAGAAGTATCCTATATATTAATACTTTAATTTTTTTTACTTTGTTCGACTATCTCCTCTTTAACCTGACTAGCTGGGTGCCATCTAACTACAGGAGGTCATTCGTGGTACCGTGTAGGCACGAATATGTTTTTCATGGTCAAAATAGCCCTGGTGGTTGTTAATTAACAGCGGCAGCCATGACAGCGTCATGTAGAGAAGTGTGATGTCATAAAGACGATGTGTACAGTAGAACCTTCAATCAAGACCACTTCTGTAAATACACCACCTCTGATTTATAACAGTCCCAAGTCTTCATAAAAAAGACCATTGTAAACGTCTCTAAAGAGACCACCCCTATAATAAACCACTTGACGCCAGTCCTTGGACAGTCTTAACAGGGATGTTCTACTGATTTGTGTGAGAATATCTGTGCCATGAATCATACTTGATGCTTATGTTTGCTGTGTAGTTAGTGTGTTAACATTATTTAGGTGTTTGTAGTTTGTACTCTCTAAATAAGAATACTTATAGCCAATATTAGAGAAAAATCAAAATGACTGATTTTCACTGGCTATTACAGAGGATGGTCACCCTGCCATGTTTACATAGTCAAACAAATGAATGACACCTTGGCTTGCTCTTGGATCTTGTATGTATGGGGATGAGGTCAGGGTGCTATTTCCGGATGGGTGGTGGTGCTGTCAGGACGTGGGCAAGTGTCGTCAGGACAAGGATGTTTGAAAATGAAATGCTGCAAAAAACATATTTATACATTCACCAAATATATCTTTTTTTCTATGCCCACGGAGGGCATTGTGTTCCCATTTACATGGACACTAACATTTCCTCCCGTAGATTTTCATTTTGCATGCCAAGTCAATGGTTTTCAACAATGATTTAGTTGGGATCTACTTATACGATTATGTAACTGGAGTGATTCAATGTAGTTCTCAGCATGCCTCTTTGACCACACGGGTATAGCCTAGTATTATAGTAACTGTCTGAACATTTTTGTAAACAAAACCAACAATACAAATCAAAATCAAAAGTATCTATAGTTTTGTTTTTACTTAATCAGCTAATCATTGAACCTCAAAACTTTTATAAACTATTCACAAATATATGGCACAAATTACCCTTTACATATTCATATGTACAATATCTTTACCACTTGCGATGAAGTAATTTTACAAAATGCAACATCTTACTCAGAAGGGAAAACATCTAAATTGCTAGTACTATGTATGGGATAGTCTATGCATCTGTTCTCTTTGGACGAGTTTATATACATGTTAGCAATTATGTGGTAAAATTATTTCTTAAAGTGCGATGGTGAATAAATCATAATGCAAACGGCATTCAACATGATTGGATGACTGTCCCGCTGCTATTTTGAACGCCTTTAAATCGGTGTTCAAGTGATGCCTGCTTGCAGTCTCTATTAAACGTGATATATGTGTTCCCTAGAAATGTACCATTTAGTGAACCAAATTTGAGCTCCACTTGCATTTGTGTAACTGGCTGAGAAATGCTGAAAATGCTGAAATGCCCGTATGATAGCTTACTTGAGACTAGAAACAAGCTAAAAATTTGCGCTTTCCTCATTCAGACAGCATGGCGTAAAACGTGGCTACTCAAGTGGCTGAATTTTGTAGGATGCCTCCCTACCCGCCCCAGTACAGCCTCGACTTGCTCAATATCAAGTACTTCTTAAGATGACCAGGGCCATGGCTAGACTTGAAAAAGGGACGAGTTAAACAGCAGAGAAAATGTGCCAGATACACTGTAGCGAAGTGGAGAGGTCCAAAGATTTTCACAATTAGATTAAAAATGACATCTGTTTCACTCTGGTGACAAGAGATAAGCATGATATCTAATTACAAATTTTCATGTTTGAAGAAAATCTGTTTATCATACATCGAAATACCAGGGCTGCAGTTTTTGTTATATTACTGTAAAACTAGAAATGTGCGCACACTATATAATTTGCGAATTTCGTAGATACGTGCAAAAACTCAAACTTAAATAGTAAGAAAACATTAATAGCCTATGGATAGTAGGATGGACCGAAATTGCAAAAGTAAATGGTCACAAAACAATTTATAGATGAAAATCGCAACATTTAATAGCTACGAAATGTATAGTTTTACATTGTATCCAGTTTCGCAGGATACCTCGACCTTGGGCAGTACTGTTATGCAAGGTTACTAGGATAACAGAAAAGGTCAATTTTCAGATGTCCATTTTGACTGTATCATTATTAGCTTTGTATTATGATCAGTATCTAAGTGCCTGGTATATGCATTCTCGGGTATGCTTCCATCCATTTTGTTTTGGAATTTCAATATTTGACCAGTTATTGTCATGAATTAAACATGTAAATGTAGGTTAATTTGGTCAACCCCAAATACTATGTCATTTGTGCTTGTAATCACCATGTGTGGTCAGTGTCGGAGAAATGTCAGTTTGATGAACGTACTGGAATGGTCAGTTGCAAGAGTGACTGTCATCTACCACCTGCCTCAATCATAGGTCACCATTGGAGGGCGGTGCATTGTGACTAGAAATTGTAAATGTTAACTTTGGCGGCAAACTTCCATAGACAAGCAGGTTTTGATATACAAATATCATGATGAAACAAATAATTTTCTTTTTTTTTTTCAAATCATAGTGATGTTTTCGCAATTGTATTTTGTAATTTAGCAAAGTAGCAAAATTAGAATAAAATTAGATAAAGAGTGATGTTCTAAGGATTTGCATGCCCTGTAACTGACATTATTGATTAATGTATCAAGTTCGTGTGGATAGCTGGTTTTGTCTAAATATAATCCATGGGAAAAATTTCATTAAAACTTTCAAGGATAATTCATTATTGTGATTTAGTTTACAAAAATAACTTAGTTTAACAGAAAATTGTGGACCAATATATCATATTTCAAAAAACAGATTGCAATATGGCAAAACATAGTGATGTGAAACTTAAGTCTACAAAGTGTGAAAAATCATCCTGCCGACCTAATGCTCTGAAATCACAGAAAGAATTCCATAGTGGTGAAAAACCATATAAATGCACTGAATGTGGCAAGTGTTTTAGTCACAGTGACAACTTGACTAAACACATGAGAATCCACACTGGTGAGAAAGAATATCAGTGTACAGTGTGTGAGAAATCATTCAGACAAAGTGGACATCTGACAAAACATATGAGAATCCATACTGGTGAGAAACCTTATGAGTGTAGTCAATGTGGCAAGTGTTTTAGTGACAGTAGCAACTTGACTAGACACAGCAGAATCCACACTGGAGAGAAAGAGTATCAGTGTACAGTGTGTGAGAAATCATTCAGACAAAGTGGACATCTGACAAAACATATGAGAATCCATACTGGTGAGAAACCTTATGAGTGTAGTCAATGTGGCAAGTGTTTTAGTGAGAGTAGCACCTTGACCAGCCACATGAGAATCCACACTGGGGAGAAAAAACATCAGTGCACATTGTGTGAGAAATCATTCAGGGAAAGTGGACATCTGAAAAACCATATGAGAATCCACACTGGTGAGAAACCTTATGAGTGTAGTCAATGTGGCAAGTGTTTTTGTGAAAGTAGCCACTTGACCAGACACATGAGAATCCACACTGGAGAGAAAGAACATCAATGTACAGTCTGTGAGAAATCATTCAGGGAAAGTGGATATCTGAAAAACCATATGAGAATCCACACCGGTGAGAAACCTTATGCATGTAGTCAATGTGGCAAGTGTTTTAGTGAAAGTAGCCACTTGACCAGACACATGAGAATCCACACTGGGGAGAAAGAACATCAGTGTACGGTTTGTCAGAAATCATTCAGCAGAAGTGGAAGTTTGAAAATCCATATGAGAACTCACACTGGCAAGAAACCTTACGGATGCGGAGTTTGTGATAAAAGTTTCTCTGACAGGTGTAATGTTGTTAGTCATATGCGCACTCACACTGGAGAGAAACCTCACAAGTGTGATAAGTGTGGGAAATGTTTTGCTGCAAGTTTTACTCTGAAGCTCCACAAGCGTACACACACTGGTGAGAAGCCATTTTATTGCCATATTTGTCACAAATCATTTTCACGAGGAGGCAGCTTGGAAAGGCACCACATGACTGTGCATGCCAAAAAGTGAACTGTCATAACTCAACTTCATCTTGTGTTCATAGTATTGTAGTAGTGATAGGTGAGTGTAATTTGAAGCATGGATTAATTGACATCATCCTTCATAAATTGTTTTAGTGTATTGTAGTGACCATTCAGGAATTATGAGAGGAGCGTAGGGAGGATATCAAGTTGTGTATTATTTATTGTGTATGTAGTGGACTGGTCAGTTGAGGGAGTGACCGCCTGTATGAAGTGGACTTGTCAGTTTAGGGAGTGACCGCCTGTATGAAGTGGACTGGTCAGTTGAGGGAGTGATCGCCTGTATGAAGTGGACTGGTCAGTTTAGTGAGTGACCGCCTGTATGAAGTGGACTGGTCAGTTGAGGGACTGACCCCCTGTATGAAGTGGACTGGTCAGTTGAGGGAGTGACCGCCTGTATGAAGTGGACTGGTCAGTTGAGGGAGTGACCGCCTGTATGAAGTGGACTGGTCAGTTGAGGGAGTGACCGCCTGTATGAAGTGGACTGGTCAGTTGAGGGACTGACCGCCTGTATGAAGTGGACTGGTCAGTTTAGGGACTGACCCCTGTATGAAGTGGACTGGTCAGTTGAGGGAGTGACCGCCTGTATGAAGTGGACTGGTCAGTTGAGGGAGTGACCGGTCTGTAGAAGTTGGTCAGTTGAGGGAGTGACCGCCTGTATGAAGTGGACTGGTCAGTTGAGGGAGTGACCGCCTGTATGAAGTGGACTGGTCAGTTGAGGGACTGACCCCCTGTATGAAGTGGACTGGTCAGTTGAGGGAGTGACCGCCTGTATGAAGTGGACTGGTCAGTTGAGGGACTGACCGCCAGGTCTGACCATCACCAGCAGCATCAGTCCAGCAAACGGTTGTCACTCAGATTTAGCAGGTTCAATGCACAGAGAGTCGTCGAACCATGAATTCTACGTTAGCAGACTCATACAGGAATAGTTAAGTTTTCTAATCGTATATATAATATTATTATTTAAGCATGAATAAAAAGTAATTAAAAAAAAAGATAAGTTAAGGAACTTGATTTTACTTAGAAAATGACGACAAAGGTAGATATTTTTTGTATTGTTGACATTGATAAGGCAAGATGTTATTAGCATTCAAGATTCATCAAAACGTGTCTGGAAGAAAGGATTATATTGATCAGATTTCATACGGGAATAGCCATGTTCCCAGCATAGGAGAAAAATATCACTATTGGGTCAGAGGTGTCAGTTATGGCCTGTACAGAACGTACTCCAAACAAGACGACCCTCATCTCCAATGTCACAAGATGGCTTTTTGCAGTCTCATGTCTTCATAGAGACCACCACTTGCGAACCTTCATAAAGTTATAAATAGCATAATGTATATCTACAAACTGTATTTGTTGTAAGATTCAATGGTTCTGTATTTTTTCAATAACATTTTCAAATTTTGTCTCTTGATTATTTTACATTTTGTTTATTTGGTGTTTGCTTCATTGATCACCTTTTTTCCAAAGAATACACATCAATTAATCATATTACATGCTTTCTTTTAATGTGCCATTGTGCGTAATGGTTCACACATGTCACTTAAGATTATTTCATCATTCACATCATATTACATCTGCAGTTTTTATTAAAGTCTCATCTCCCCAGGTAGCATACACTTAAAGCAATAATTATTCCGTAAAGATCCAGCTGGTTTTTTCCATCAAGTTCTTCCTGCTTTTGCCAGGTGTCATGGAGAATTCCAGTGAAGGCGAAAAAGTTAAAAATATCAAGTTCCTAAACTTTACCCCACTCAGAACCTCATACCATCAAATAACAAAATGACAGAATGCTATTGGTACTGAAATTCTAGTCCAAGATCGTCAAATATTTTGCCCTACTTCTGATCAATCCATTCATTCTGTGCTACACTAAAGTAGTCCTTCCATCCTCAAATTTTACCGCTGCATATAAAATTTCCCTTTGAAAAGTCAAAGAGCTTGCAGTCACTGTTATTTGTTGCCGAATTTGTTGTAAAAGCCGAGTCGTGGAGAACCTTCTAGAAAGTCTTCTGGGTAAATGTGAGGTGTCGTTGACCAGGTCTTTGTACTGCATAATCAACAGGTTTTCTTCACTTCTTTGCCTCCACCAGCTCTTTGTCTCATTCAACTACAAACACAATGCTTGTGATCATGATAGAGATCATAAGGGTAAAGGCTTGTTTTAATGCAGAGATAACACACATGCAATATTACATAAAATAAAATAAAAAAACAAAAACAAAAAACATTAAGAACAACAAAAAACTTAAGGACCTTATTTTGATGACTAGCTGTTAATGGATTGAGAAGAAACATAAATGACTGTTATAGTGCATGGGACAGAGCAAAATATAGGCTCACTCAATTCGGGAAAGAACATCATATACCAGTGGAAAGCTTGAAATCTCAGCTATCCGGCCATGTATGATGACATTGCACAACGAGTGGCTTTATATTACAAAAATGTGTTTCAAAAACACCCGTTCGAATTCGTTCGGTGCGAATTCTGTGTCATTCAACGCAGCATGATTTTTCGTAAGTGTTTGGGACCCCATATACAAGTTGTGCTTGATGATATATGCAATGTGTAATATATCACGAAGAGGCTCAGATTGTCCTCTTTACAGTGATACATAAAGAATATTTCTAACACTTATTAATATAGGGAAATCATTAATTATACAAATGTGTCTTACAGCTACTCGTCATTTCAAAAACAATGAAAAAATACTCTCTAATTTTTAGCTTACATTTAATCCCAGACACTGATATCTTCCCTTTGGGCAATTTATTATATACCAGAAGAATGCTTATTCTGTAAGTTCTGCAACGATGCCTAATATGTATTCATGTGAACCAATCTGAAGATTTGACAGACTCATCAATGGATCCCTTTCAACCACTCAAATTCTAAGCAAATGGTGACGTAAACCTCATTGAATAGAACTGAAACTTTATTTTCATTGCATAAGGACCACAAAAATAAGAAGCTAGTTATCACATACCGTTGGACTGATTACAATCTCACCTTTACAGGAGCGTATGATATCATTGCATAATAAGTAGCTTTACATGAGAAAAATAAATGTAAAAAATGTTCTTTCTAGTGTGAGCAAAGCTAGAGTAGGTCAACACGGGTGGGTGGATTGAAGAATCCACCCTAATAAAATTAGGTCAATTAAACTCGAATTGACCCGGGCTTAAGCTAGGTGGGTCCCACATGGATTGTCCTACATTTGTTATGTCATTTACGTCCGTTACGAAGATGTATATATACTGCACGTGTATACAAATCCGGGAAGCCGGAACAGCCCACAGAACAGTTTGAGTGGTTGAAGCAACAACAAGTAGGAACCAGTAACCCAAAATCTGATAGATTTGGGGCCACTATTATTGTTCCCACATCATATTAAGGTGAATACGACCTTGTGCACTCGTGTCCATGGGTGTGTTACTCTTGGTAGGACACAACTCTGCTTGTACCGTGGTCTGAATCATCACCCGCACTAGTGTGAGTTCCACCCGGAGGCCATCAATCTGGTGTCTATTGGAGACCCCAGAGTCTTAAGAACATATTCACAACGATGATAAAGCATCGAGAGTGCCTCAACCCTGAACAATGGAATAGAAAGTATCTGACTTCTTCAGGGGTGTCAGGCTGTCAATCACCTTAAATCATCTCTCAATCGTCCTGGCACAAAGGCAGTCTCGGCACCTCTGGTTGGTACTAGAGGTGGGACATTCGGAGGTTTACCCATTCGAACCTTCAGGGCACTTTTAACGAATGAAGGTTCGAACGTTCGTTGATAAGTAAGAAAATATTGAATTTAGAACACCCAGCTAAACGCTTTGAGTCTCAAACAATGTCCGTAACTCGATAAATTTGCCTACTTTGAGCAAAAATCGCACCCCGTAGGCACCAAAGAAATACGTCTGACCCATGAGAAGTTAGCTTTGAGTGTATTGTTTGTTACTGATATTGTATAACCCTGTTTTGACCTTTAACCGGCGCAAGTTAGAGTTCATACAAGCAGTTAAGTCAAAGACGTTATGCAACTTTGAATAGTCGGTCAGCTTCTATGAGAAAGCAATTTCTTTGAAATTTACTACTCACATGAGAAATTAGCTTGGCGTGTATTTGTTGTTTGCGGACATTGCATAAGATCGTTAGACCTTTGAACAGTGTAAGTTCAAGTTGATACACCAATTTATAATTAGGTCAGAGACCTTCAAAGTCTAACACTCCATAGTTCGCTAATTGGCAATAAACCCTACACAGTGAGTGACCCAATAAAGAATGGCACAGCCCAGGCCGACTGCAATTAAGTGAATCACGTAGGTGGTGTAACTTGTTTTGTTTGATCTGTGCCGCCCCATAACAATGGCCCTGGCGAAGTGTTAAGTAATTATTTAATTCGCAGGTAACGCTAGTTACAGCTATTGTTTACTGTGGTCACTACTTACCTGTTAAATATCAGTTACGTAGCAACTGGCCACCTATAACCTGCCACAAGGCTGTGTAAATAAATGTGCAAGTCAGTTGATTACGTAACAAACGCTTGACCTTAAAGGTGCCTTTGTTTCATGTTTAGATAATAGAGATTACAAGTATTGATTTAAATGCTGTTTCTACCATGAACTTGATGACGGTTACGGTGATTATTTGACCATGCATGAGCGAAAATAAAAGAAAATTAGCGTCAACCCGAAGGTTCGGTTGTGAAATTTACATTCGAAGGTATAGGTAGACGAACGAAGGTTCGAAGGTTCGAAGCTAACGAAGATCTCTCCACAGGGCTACGCTAGACAGGGCCCATTGTCTTGTCTGGAAGCCTATTGGGCTCATCATCATAGGTGTCCATGACGTCACTTGCGGGTGGCAGGACTTCGTCCTTCCATGTCTCCAAATATGTTGCATACAGCACAACCTCACAGCTATGTGCAGTAGAACAACTGTGTTGAAGGTCATCCTTATGTGTCTTAAGCTCTTCTAGCATGAGTTGCTGTACAGTGTGCACTGACAACACCCACACCAGAGGGCCCTGGTGTCCAACTTAGACACATGACAGCTCATCCAAGGTACCAGGTTCAAACCCTGCTGTGGTGGTTTTGAGTCCTGATAAGCATTCCTGATCAGCAGATCAGCACATTGAATAAGGTACCAGATGTGGCTGGACGTGTGGTGGTCTGGGTGACATCAAGTGCCATACAACCTTCAACATCTAGAAACATGCGTAGCAGAGTTGGACAATAAGGACTGTTCAGGCAGTAGACATAGGTCTACCAAGTTTAAATATCAGGTAGAGCTGCTCAAAATCAAGTAGCCCGGCATTTAGATGATTGCCATGAGAGGGAGGTGGATAGTTTGATAAAAAAAACATTTACACTGACAGTAAATAATGACGTAATTATCTGTGTTTGTTGAAATAAGCATGACAATTCAAATGATTGTTAGACAAGAGTATTTCTTTAAATTTCTACATGATGCACCTGCCAAAACCAGGTAGACCATAAGTCTATCTACTGGCAAATGTTGGTAGACCAGCTAGTTTTTAGTTAGACCAGGGCTATAGGTCTACCACTTATGTCTAACTCTGGGTGAAATAGTGGTGTGTACCGGTTCACAACCTCAGATGTTGTCTTTGTGACTGATTGTCCTGCAATGTTGCTGGGAATCAGTCAATGCAACATGTACAGTGGTGGATCGATCCAGGGTACGCATTTCAGGGA